>CAMZMU010000083.1:40966363-41254474 GCA_947311845.1 Poa pratensis | reverse complement strand
CCCCCCCCCCCCCCCCCCCCCCCCCCCCCCCCCCCCCCCCCCCCCCCCCCCCCCCCCCCCCCCCCCCCCCCCCCCCCCCCCCCCCCCCCCCCCCCCCCCCCCCCCCCCCCCCCCCCCCCCCCCCCCCCCCCCCCCCCCCCCCCCCCCCCCCCCCCCCCCCCCCCCCCCCCCCCCCCCCCCCCCCCCCCCCCCCCCCCCCCCCCCCCCCCCCCCCCCCCCCCCCCCCCCCCCCCCCCCCCCCCCCCCCCCCCCCCCCCCCCCCCCCCCCCCCCCCCCCCCCCCCCCCCCCCCCCCCCCCCCCCCCCCCCCCCCCCCCCCCCCCCCCCCCCCCCCCCCCCCCCCCCCCCCCCCCCCCCCCCCCCCCCCCCCCCCCCCCCCCCACCCCCCCCCCCCCCCCCCCCCCCCCCCCCCCCCCCCCCCCCCCCCCCCCCCCCCCCCCCCCCCCCCCCCCCCCCCCCCCCCCCCCCCCCCCCCCCTCCCGGCCGAAATTTATCCACTAACCTCTCTCTTCCCACGGGTGGCCGCTTGAGCGCTTGAATCCAGTTGGAAATACATTATTGCTGCAGCTAATCCTAGTAGGCCCAGTGCGAAGAAAGGACCAAACACTGTTAGGCAACCCAATATCAGCATATTTGTTTTGCATATACTCTCTTTTTTTAGGAATGGTTTGCATATATTCTAATCCCTCCAATAATTAGTGACTGCTGCATAGAATGTAATCAGGCCATTATGGCTAGGATCAGTTGGGATTCTTTCCTTGTGTATCTTGTATCTTTGGCTATATATAAGAGATATCAAGAAGGTCGCGATTGTGGCACCAATCCCTAAACCACATGCTGGTGAGGTGGTGTTGATACAAGGCTTGCACAGCAAGTTCTTCAGATGATCTGGTGTGTAAGCAGATCATCTGGTGGCGCAACAAGTGAACAGAGAAGAAGCAGTTGGGTGTGGCTACGGGGAATGAGCTGGTGTGTAATGGTATATCTCGAAGCATGCAGACTTCGTAGTGGTATGTTTCAAATACGAAAAACAGTAATGGTGTTTCTCAAAACCAAGAGCTTAGAAATGACATATATCAAATTTACCCTAAAATGTAAGATTACATACGATTTGCTCACATACATAAGACACCAAAATAGCAATAACAAGATCAGAAGCTTGCAATTGGAAAAGAAAAAAACAGTGGACTGAGTTTATTTAAACAGGGAAGGGTACATATGCTTTGACAAAGGGAAAAGAACAGGAAATTTGCAAAACAAAAGGTTGAAAAGAAACGCAGCAACATAACAAACATGCCACTGGAAGTTTAATCATTTAGAGGAGCAATGGAGCATGACATAAAGTAATAACTACCTTCAAAAAGGAACAGCAAAGTTGTTCGTTAAATTGTAGCAAGACACCCACAGTCAAGGGACAAAAATAGAAGAGTCCAAAACTCTACGAAAAATGTACAAATTACAGTGCATTCAGACACAAGAAAAAACGGATCATTGTTCCTATGCATGTTTAACAACATCGGAGAAAAACAGAACTAAAATAAGGCTAACAGTCCTATGATCAAAGTCCCATGAAGTAGCTTACTTGATGAAGAAAGTTAGTTATCCATTAGATTATAATCACTGACATGACATACTGTATCTTCTCGAGGCATCAACAATTTCATTTCTTAAACTTAGAACTACAATTTTCATATGGCACCCTGCCAAACAAAAATACTCCCTCGAATGGCAATCAACAAAGAAACGAATCCAGAAGCAAGGAGAAGACATGAAAAATCAGCATCCTGCAAATGTTTAGAACTGAAAGATTTTTAACATGTTATAAGCAAAAGATAAAATGTTGAAAGAGAAATTACATCGATCTGTGGGAACTGTGAAGCTCACCGAACACAGAGGGGAAACAAATGTAAAGAAAAATACCATAAGGCGAAGCAACTGTATGGGTCCTATGGGATGATAGCTGACAGATGGCATACATACGAAGAGAAGGATCGAACAAAAATAACATTGGTACTGCAGTTGAATAGTCTGATTCGTCCCAGTGAAAATAGTGCCGAATCCGGTAGCACTAATTGTGTCAATTTTTGGTGATTCCGTATTTCATACTTTCAATTAAACAAATGCAATTGCCAATTTGATCGTCCAGCTAGCAAATGAAAGTGGTCTATTTGCTACAACAAGCTGGAGGACGTGGGTTTGTTTTTATGTAACTATGCAAGCTGAAAACCTTCTGTCAAGAAGCATACTCGCAAGGTTCATACATTAACTGCTGGGTTTTGCATAAAAATATGAGTAGGATAATAAAGACTGGACACTTGCTATGGACTCAACACATTCTTCAACTACAAATACTATGGACTCAACACATTCAAATTTGTTTACAGTGTTAACATTTTTACATGAAGGGTAATAAAGACTGGACACTAGGTTTATGCAAAATGATTAGTTAACTAACAAACCTTAATTAAATGATAAGTACACTAGATAAAATAAGAACTAGGGAGGGTTGGTGAATTATTCATATCATACATCAAGACATGAATCATGATGCTTCTTTGTTTGATATGGTTAGTCAATACAGCTTTCTAGTAATACAAAGTAATAGCAGAAGATGAGAGTGGATGAAGTTCCTTGCCATATAAGTAAATTTCAGCAGCTGACACTCCAAGCCAAGTAGAAGTTACGCATACAAGCTAGAGCATGTGGAATTCGAGTAACAACTCACCCAAAGTCTGAAGTCGCAAAAAAATGATGGTTACAGCTATTAAGCATCACTTGATTGACAAACTCTTCGATGCGGCATGTGACTCCCAGCAAAGGATTCTGGCACCGCGTTTTAACTCGCCAAGCCACCATATTATGGTGTCTTAAGCTAGAAAGAAAAGGCTCATTTCATTAACATGGAAACACAACTTAGATGCAGTACGAAAAAAATTGTTTGAATTTATTCTCATCCACATATATTCTAACCGTATTGAACAAGAACACCTTTTATTTTTCATATGCAAGCATGCACACTTTACAAGCCTGAGAAGAACAGGTCGGCTATTTCAAGACAAATGTGTCCATATGACAAACAGATATACGCCAAGTATAAAACATTCCGCTGTATCACAGCAACGCAAGCACATAGAGACACGATACCACCATGCACGGTGAAGCCAAGCGGATGACAGCAAATAATAGCTCGATAACGCATAATGCCGCCACAGTATAATTGGATTGAGCAAACATGCATTTACTACTTGTTACTGTATTAATTTCTTTACTAAAGGTGCCTACTGCTAACAAACCAGATCTCCTCTTGTTCTCCGGAGAATCACCAACAGACACTAACTAATACTAAAACTGCGGAAGCAACAGAGCCTCATTCCCAAAATAATTAAGTTGCAGTCTCGTAAAAGGATCCCAAACAAACGGGGGCATGAATACTGACCAATTCCGCCTTTCCCGGGTCAATCACTAACCGAGCTCGGATGGTTTCGCCTAATGCTAAATCTACACATAACCTAGTTGCCACCGGCCAGAACTACAGGTCTACAACCAGGGCAGGAAAGGTAACGGCGAGGGAGGATAGGGGAATCACCGGCGATGGAAGTCGGTGGTGACGAATACGTAGGCGCGGAGGACCCCGAGTCTCCAGGGTGGACGCGCCGCCGCCTCCTTCTTCGCGGCCCGGCGCCTAGGGGTTCCCCAATGCCCCAGTCGCCGCATACGCAGCCGAGGACTCGGCGGGGCTGGCTCCCGGGATCTGGGAGCACGAGCGCGGGGTATTGTCGCCGATCGGAAGGTGGCGGAGCAGAGGGGGGCTCTCGCCGGAGGTGCCCTCACTGGCCCGATATCCATTGAGGAACGAAATTACGTTTTCTTTCTGTGACTACGATTACGAACGATAAATTACAAGTTGGCCTATAACAGGCCGCGGATTACCATGTCGCGCAACGGGCTCCGCAGCGTGGGTCCAAGCCCAACTACCCATAGTTTGGTTGGATCATCATCCCCTTATTTTGCGTTTAGTATCTTTGGTGGATATGATGATGCAACTATACACAGTGAAGCTAACAAATATTGGTCCACGTGCTAATCTTGCAAATATCAACAGTTACAAAGCTAAGTTATGAAACAAATAAGTTATGAAACATCTTTGGTGGATATTTCTTGTAGGAAACAAATAAGTTATGAAACATTTTTTTTAGTTTTTCCTTGCTCTTTGGAATTTGAAACATGGTTACTTTTTCCCAATATAGATGAATTTTCTCCCTTTTCTCTTCCACGTCAATTAAATAATGGCATGCAATTTTGAAAATGCTCTTGAATATGTGTTGACTAAGATATATAAAACCTCCTATGTAGAATGAATGAGTGGTTGTGCTTAAATGTGCAATCGTATAGTCAGGTGCAATAATGCTTTGCATGTTCAGATTTGGGCATGTAGGTTCATTTGTCTAAAAAAATAGGATTAATCGAAATGATGATTTCAAATTTGCAAATTGATTTTGGTGCAAAAATAATGGCCTAGCACATCTGCATTTGTCTAGCTGATTTGGTTTCAAAAAGACTACATCATAATTTTCAAAATGAGAATTTTTCATGTTCATTGTGCAAATGACGATTACATTTCAGTATTTGTAAATTGGGATTTGTTCATGTTCGCCATGCAAAAAAAAATTGTGGTTGCATGCACAATTTGAAATTATATATGTTCACCGTGCAAAACAATGCCCTAGCACATCGTCAATTTTCTAATAGCTTTGAGGTTAATTAGTTAAAGAGAGACTTAATACAAAAACCTAGTACGGGGTGCATTGAAGAGGCTGACGTCACATGGACACTTTTGGCCAGAGAGCAAGCGAGCTCAGGCACTCTTGGAGTTTCCGCTCCTATGTACCACTAGTTAGCGTGCACGTGCAATGCACGCCCTTTTTTCCCTACGAATTAACGATAGTATGCCGCATGGTTCAAAAAGCTCTTATATGTCCATAGGGTGACTAACGCGGTTATATATATTTTTTAATATAAGTCTCAAAGAAACAGAAAATATTATTTGAAAAGATATTTTGCTAAATAAGAAAACCGTAGAGACATATCCATACACACTTGCTAATCATGTGGTATTGAGCACATATATTTCAGTAACTTCTTTCAAATAATATGCTCACATCCATTTTACATGAATATAGCGACGATTTCGAACTTCAAAATCTTTCATACAAAATGTGGAAAGAAACCTCAACACATCAGTGCTACGACATTGCGATTTATGATGACTAATCTATGTAATAACAATTGTTCCCTAAAAACTAACTAACAATCGGCAACGAACTTCAAACACAATTCCATCATGCTGAAGCAACTTGCTAGCCGCCACCACCGTCCTGATGACCACATGATGCCCCAGATGTGTGAACATGGTTGAAAAAAATGCGTCCAAGTCATCCCACTTTCTCCTCAAAACAGCCTAAGGACAATCCACTATGCAATATAACATCATATAAAATGGAGGTTCTATAATATAATACAAGAATACCATGTTATATTATCAGGTAACAATGTAAAATCACACATGAAAAAAAAGGAGCATGTCAATGTAATGTATTTTTCACGAGTGACCTGGGTTAAGTCAGTTGTTTTCACACATGGGTAGCTTATGAACAAATGAAATCATCTAATTCTTCCAGCAGAAAAAATAAACAGCTCAAAGGAAGACCTGCTCGATGAAACGCTCAATAAATTAGTAATCTCAGAAAATATGAAAAAAAAAATGCAATCATCTAATTGATCCCTTCTTGTACTTGCAAGATAAACTGGACACCTTCAGAAAGATGAGAAATGTTTCCTAGCACACCTACAGTAGGAAAAACAAATGACATAGATAACACACAGGCAAAGATAAATACATATATGCAAAAGGGAGGGTTCTAACGAATCAGCCTTATATTGAACAATTGACCTATGATATGATATATAGGTTTATGGAGCCTGCATTTTCCAGGCTTACATATATTCTTATATTATAATAAGTCCCTTAACAACACACCATTGGCAGGTTCTTTTATGTTCTTCAATCCTTAAAGAATGCCAGCTCTAGCTAGTATTGGAGGTTCTCGACCATCCCTCAACAGCAAGAAATTCCACGGAGTGTTATAGATTCCTACAAAAAAGAGCATTAAGAAAGTTGTGATACTTTCAGAAATAGAAGTCCTGCAAGTATCACAAAGTAATGACCTACAAAAATAGAGGGCATCCATTTAGCTTAAACAAATATATACCTGCATAACACAATGAACTTTACAAACAAAGAGCCCCCATTTAGCTGAAACAAATATACCTGCAAGATACAATGAACTGCAGAAACAAAGGACATGTGTTTAGCTGAAACAAATTACCAGTAAGATGTATTGAGGAGGTAAATGACTATTCAATGAAAATCACATCTACAGTTTAGTGATCCCACGGACATCTTGACTCCACTAAACGCTCGACTTCTGAAACAGAGAACATCCCATGCCTAAATAAAAAATGAATACAAAACATCTTATTGTCCTAAACTACTTATTTAATTTAAAACATGCTAAAACAAGTACAGATACACCATTTGATTCAGTGTATGGTCGCTGTATCAGTACGACAGAGTTCCATGAATCTTCTAAACATACAAGGCACCAGCCAAATTAAGCCTCTTACGTGAACAAATACATCATCCGGAGTATGTAACTACCTATTTTTATCTAATGTCCCTGTTAATCATGAATTAATAGATGTGGTGATGTTGCTGCAGTACCCAAGATCTATTTTTCTCGCCCCTGAAATGATATGAATACTTAATTTGGTTCTGCATGCATTTTCTACTGTTTCATACATCGAACAGAAACAATATCTAGTCATTTGTACTGTTGGAAAATGACATGTATAATTGAGGCACACGTAATTTGTTTACAGTGAGGCCAAGCAAAGAATTAGAATTAGCTGCAACATGAATATCGCCGGTACCTGGTCGTTCCACCGATGCGGTTGATCATATGAGATGATCGACTACCAAATCAGCACGGAACTGCCAATAGCAACAGCCCAAGCGACCGCAATGTTCGCAGGGCAGAAGTGAATTTGACCAACAGTAGCACATCGCGGCATTCTCAAATCTTGGGATACCATGGCCCGATCCAGAGCGTCATCCTTCCAATAATCAAAGGAAGCACCGAGATCTCAATCATTCATCGCCGGGGCCGGATCAAGATTACATGGAAACTTTCGTCCGCCTGGCAGAGTAATCGTCTGCCAACTCAAATATCTAAGTGCACCCGAGCCTCCTATTAGACTAATGTAGGCCGTTAGATATCCGTCGGATCTCCTTAGGTGGAAAATTCTGGTGGTACAGATTATGCTGTGTACACACGATGGGGTGGCTTTAGGAAAGAAATAAAGCAAGACATTTTGGTGATACAGATTAGGTTGTGTACACATGTCGGATCTCCTTAGTAGCTTTGCACGTGCACGCACGTCTCTACAACACACATTTTATGATTCAGTTGAATAGCACTTTTTAGTTTTTATACATACACAATGGAGAATATATGTGGTATAGACGTATAGCTTATCACTTAGTCTCAGTTCGGTTAATCTACGACCACGGGCAGCCCTGGCATGACAAGCAAGGGATACACCGCATTGCACACGAACTCATGGCAGCCCAACAAACCTTCGTATTTAGGCTTGAGTTTTGTACGCAGACAAGTAAAAAATTGGTATTCATTTGATAAACTTTCAAGCCGCTAGAAGATGGGATCACCAGTTATTTTTTCCAGCAGGGAATGATCATGGGAGTAAATTGACATTTTAATTGAAAGCAATGCTTAATACCAAAGGAATGATCCTTTACAAGAAATATCAAGAGGCCCTCATGCGCAGGTAAAAGTGTGCTCATGCAATACACCATAACACAAAGCTTATTAGTACTACCAAGAGTTGCGATCACATGACATGAGGTACCCCTTGATTTAATAAATAATAATATCTGACCACACTGGCCGTGACTCAGTTTAGTTGTTGTACATGAGAGTAATCCAAAAAACCTGATAACCTCGGTTACTCATGCAACACCACACATTCATGAACCAGAAACCGAGCAATCAAAATAGCATTATTCATTCAGACCGACATGCATTAAAACTGAAATCGAACTGAAAAATATTGGTAATGTGGCTTTCTAATTGTCAGCGAATGTCTGGTGTATTTTTATCTTCAAAAGAATCATTTTCATCATCAAGCACCCTGATTACCTCATTTCGCATCAAACGGATTAAACCATTATCATGGTCTAGCATCATAGCTGGTAATTCCAATATATATTTTCCAGTGAACTCTAGCCTGGAAAGGATCAACCAACATGAGAATATCCTACTCTAACTAACCAGCATCAGAATATCGTCCAAACCAACATCTTTACTTCTCAATGATGGAAACAGAAGAGAAATATAGACAAATGCAAGCATGAACATGCACAAATGAAAATACTGACCTGGCCAGGAGGTTTATCCTGCTCGGTAGGCGCCCACCTGACCAAGTTGATGGTGACATTCATGACATGTCCTGCTGCAGATCCCCGCTCCACATGCATCGACAAATGCAATCACATCGGTCACCACGTGAACGGCATGGACATCTGCAGCACCGTAATGGCTCCTTTCTAAAGGTGGCTCAGACTATATTTTAGTAGCCACCATGGTATTGGAAGTATTGGTACTTCCTTTTTTATGTGTCCATACCATCTACTGCATTAACTCGAAAGAACAATGAGGAGTTAAAAGGAAAATACTGCTGCAAAGCAATGAAGAATCAAGAAAAAACTGAGAAATCATATGAGCTATCAATACATGAACTTGACACAAAATTGCAGAACTTGACACATTCTAATACATGAACAATCTCCATTACGAAACAAAAAAATATGGCCAACAGTGATAGAAAATTTGAAGCGAATATGGCCTTCCAACATGCTTTAGCATCATGTTTTTGTTTATAAGAGTTTAACCTATTCAAACCTCCTGTTTTCATAAAATAATCGCTAATCAATCAACCATCGGTCTAAAGAACCAAAAGTAATTAATAACTATGGAAAATAATCAATTAACATGACTAAGATCTTCCCACCTTCCAAACAAGCATTTGGTAGAACAACCTCACTGCGCATATGGAAATTTTCAAACAAGTTAAACCTAGAAGGTTCGTCGTGAAGTGTTCGTGCATAGTCTTGTCCCATTCCAATGTAAACCATAGCTGCTTGCAAGGGGCAGGATGTGGGGACCCCGGACTAGGTGTCCGAAATACCCTTGTGCCTACAACATCAGCGATCCCATGATCAGTGTGTCGCTGAGCACAATCGAACTGGTATCAAAAGAACATCCATAAATACCGAATGAATATACTTACTTGATGGAAGCCGTAACTTCAACAGGTACTTGCAGCGGAAATCGACAAACAACGTGGAGCCCAAGTCATTTGCCACAACCCTACAGGCAGCTGACTGGGAAGCGCCCTAGTTAGCATTGACGTCATTGAAGTCTTCTTCTTCGCACTGCTCTTCTTCAAAATCTGGCTAAGACAATAGCCAGGGACGAAACAATTATGAGTACATTTGATTGTACTCGCAAACTACCCCCGAAATGAGCATGCACTACTCTTTTTATTGTTTAAAGAAAACTTTGTTTGCTTTGAAAACTCTATATCCTTATTGGAAAGAGAAGGATAGACTTTTGTTTAATAAAACTTTGTTTGAAACCTCCATAAAGAAGAATTTTATAACTTTTCATAAGCCTTATATTTTTAGAAAAACATCTCTATACCTTTGTTGAAAAAGGAAAGAAGGCTTTTAGAACTTTTTCCCATAAATCTGTCTTTGTAAGAAGTCTCTTTTAAAACATTTTCCCGAAAATATATGTTTGTAGAAAAAGGTAAGAAATCTCTTTTAAAACGTTTCCCCCAAAATATACCTTTGTTGAAGAGGGTAAGATTCTCTTTAAAACTTTTTCCCGAAAATCATCACCAGGTTTATTTCCCCAAAACTCCTCCTTTTTCGACCATATCCCTTCATAGTCATTTAATCCCAACAACTTCATACTGGCCCTTTGGTATAGTTGCATAAAACAGTTTCCACTTATAAAACACAAAACTTTGCACTTCTTGACCATAGCCCTTCATGGTCTTCCTCTTTTCCAGCAACCTCATGCCGACCCTTTGGCATAGTTGCATACATAAAACATCTCCATTTTATTTTCAAATTTCAAAACTTTGCCAAACTTGCAAAACTTGCACATGGGTCAGAGTAGGGCCTTCCAACTGTCCATTACCGAGGACTCGGCTATTCGAATAGTTTTACACTCAGCAGAGGTAGCACGCTTTTCCCACATCCATCCGGCAACTCATCGTGTCAGCCACGTCCCGCCATACAAGGTGTATGCGAAGTTGAGTCACCGACCATAGCCTGTCCTTTGCTCATGCTAGTATAGGACCCTGCCCGTATGACACTTTCCATCAACACTTAACTCAGCCCTTCGGAATCTAAGTGTGAGGACTCATAGTTCTGCCCGGCGGAGTATAGGGGACGACCTTCTATCCTCCACACCAACGTGTGAGGACCCGGGTCAGGGGGTAGGTCACCAAACCATCCCCTCATGGAACGGAGTCATCTCCGTTGTTGAGGCATCCCATACTAATATGAGCAAATTATATGACTACGCCATTTCCCATATGTGGGTAAATGTGGTCGCACAGGGTATCGGCTGGTCGACGTAAGTACAAAGACACAATGTGCATTTTATCAAAACCACCATTCTCCGTTTCTCCACTTCAACACCGACATCTCGGCATTCCACATCCATCAAGTATTTTCAAAAGAGTTTTGAGTAAACAATATTTTTCCCATCCTATAGTTTGAAAAAGAATTTCCATCTAATATCTCCATATAGGGTGTCAAAATAATATACTTATATTTTGGAAAAGGGTTTTCAAAATCATAACTTTAGTGTCAAACACCACATAAATCACCTATGCTCTTTATAAGTAAAATATGTGAACCAAAATAGATGTATATAGATGCAAGCTCAGAGAAGTAGCTTGCCTGATTTCAGCATAATGTTCCTGGACTTTTCCTCACTGATCAGAGAAATAAACTCCGATTCTTCTTCAATAAATCCTTTCCAAAGACCACTCCGGTAGCGTTTATATCTAGCGTCGCAAACATGAAAATAAAACAACAATCAATAAGCAAACCAAACCACAAGTGGTATACAAACAAGTAACAAACCACAAGCATCAAACTAATCATTCAAGCAACAAACTAGGATCTACACTTACAAGGGCATTATACTAATCAGTAGTCTAACACCTATACACAAACTAGGACCATCGATCACAAAACTATCTTAGGCAAAGATTAACAACAAGCACCTTCCTTTAAACAGGAAATATTTCAGACAAAAATTAGGCCACCAATTAGTCTCGGTAATTCAAAATATTTTACCAAACTATGGTAGAGACATTAACCAGATACCCATGAAAGTACTTAACTTAAGGACAACCAAGTTTAGCAAGGCAAGCATATTAATCACAAAAAATAATCTAACATCCAAAATAAACATGCATAGTAGTTGATGCATTTAAAATGCATACATGAACTTTACATTTTATTACTTGATATTCCAACTTATTTGCATCATATATGGGTTATATTTATGTTTTATAATGATTTTAGGGATAATTCACAGTTTCCCCATTTATTTGGAATTAACCCTGTAGAACCAGAAAAGCCCTTTTTCCATGTTTTTGACTTTCAGGGACCAAATGACCAAATGACGTCCAAATGACCTAATATTTTACGGGGCCCAATATTTGGAAATAAGAAGACGTACGAGCCAAGGATCCGTGAAAAGGAAGTCCGAGGAAGAAAATAGATGGTCCCACGCGGCCAGATTCCTTGGCCGTGTGGGACCACCTCTTTTATTCCTCGTGGCTCCGATGCCGTCCGTTTTTGTCTCCGTGGCTTCGTCTTGACCTAAAAACGTCTATAAAAATAGTCCCCCGAGGAGTTTCGCGAGGAGGCGGCGGAGAAACACAAAACCACGAAACAGAGAGTCAGAAGGCTGCCGCCAGAGAAGATCGGAGGGGGGAAACGCCGCCGGAATCACTTTCGGAGGGCTCCACCCCCCTCCGGCGTGTTCATCATCAACATCTACAGCAAGATCATCTCCATCTCTCCACTGTAAACTCTTGGCAAACATGATATATGATGCAATATACTATTCCCTTGATCTATTGTGTTTCCCCATCTATATTTGAGAAGTTATTTGTTCATGGCAATAGTGAAATAGTTCGTTGATTGGTTGCATACAAGTTTTGTTATCTTTTATGATTGTCTTGATGTACAATGTATGAGTGCACGCATATATTGGGGAATGCATGTAAGGTGATCACCGTAGTGTAATGGATTGAGTAGGACGGGTCGGAGTACTAAGACAGAAACCGTGGTCTGAGACTTGAAGTTACATTATAGAACTTAAGGCTATGGTGGGACAATTATGTCTTAATAATTCTTGTGCTGCACATTTACTTGGCCATGAGATCCATCATAAGAGTTGTGTAATTTGCTCATTTACTTGGCTA
The DNA here is from genome assembly GCA_947311845.1 of Poa pratensis. Taxonomy (NCBI): domain Eukaryota; kingdom Viridiplantae; phylum Streptophyta; class Magnoliopsida; order Poales; family Poaceae; genus Poa; species Poa pratensis. Next base: position 41,241,821 of record CAMZMU010000083.1, on the reverse strand, counting down.
CACCTATTTATGGCTCCTTCCTAGAAGAAACAATTAAGACTGAAACATGTGCTTCACTAATTGTGACAACCACACGAATGAAATAACAATTGCTGGAACATTTGCTCCCTTGAGATATTTGCTACTTGAGATATTTGATACTTGCTACTTTGAGAAACTTGCTTGAGAAAACTGCTGAGAGAAACTTGCTCTAAGAAACTTGCGTTTGAAACTTGATTGAGAAACTTGTTACTAGATAAACCCATTCCACATCACTTGCTTCCATTAGTTAGTTCCTTTCATATTTAAATTTATTGCTTTGCATAAAAGGCCATATAAGAGGGTTATAGGGCTTTAGAGAATAGATAGTTTACCTTCAGTGATGGGGGAATCATAACACGGTATGCCCATGAAGAGCGAAGCGTAACCCGTCAGGCAGGAGGCCTGGCTAGGTTACCTCACACTCCACATGGGCTGGGTTACACTTGGACCAGCAGGCTCATTCAGACCCGGCCAGGGAGATGACCCGGCCAGAGGCAGACCCGGCCAGGAGGCAGACCCGGTTTCAGGAGGCAGACCCGGTTTCAGGACAACCTGGCACCAGGAGGGGTCTCGAAAGATGTTATAGAAGGAAGATTCTGGAAGACCCGGAATCCTTGTACAAGTTGGAGACTCAAGACTTGGAGATCACGAGGGACCTAGACTAGGACTCTTATTTCGGGTATAACCCAGTTTTTACCTTGTACGACTGGGAGACCTGGCCATCTATATAAGCAGGCTCCTAGGTCATAGATAGACAGATTCGAGAGAGAGGTCTCAGGCCGAATAAGATAGACAAAATAGAGATAGCTCGAGAGAGAGCTCCCACGCCGGAGTTATCTAAACCCGGCAATCATCGCCATTGGCGCACCATGTAATATGTGATCATATAGTGATTTATAGCAGGACGTAGGGATCCTCCACCGAGGGGACCTGAACCTGGGTAAAAAATATCTTCTCCCCCGTAGAGCTAGACCAACTCCTGGACACCAGAGTCGCCTTGCCCCTCATCTCAAGCTACCCAAAAGTAGCATCTGCCGTGTTATCTACCCCACGACATTCAGCTCCTCGTGGGTTCGACACTCAAATACTTATCGAATTGGGCATCAGGACCCGGCAACGAAAAGAAAAATAGGAAAGAGAGAGATAAGGATATTATGCTGCCAGTTTATACGTGCATACGCATCGGACGGGGCCAGTTCCGAGGAGAAAGAAGAAAAAAAGAGCAGCTGCTTGTTTGGTGGTTAGTACGCCGGGTTGGTCGGCAAACTGGCGTTGGTGCATCGATGGTACAAGAAAAATCAAAGCTACAATTTATTACGTGGACTAGCACATGGATCGCTGAAACAAGTGCCATGGAGAAAAACAAAAGAGAGAAATAGTACTGTACTACTTCAAGATGGGATACGTGCATGCAAGAAAAATAAGTCGGATGCTACTAGTACTTTATCATATGGATCAGACAAATCCACATACAGCAGGATTGATGACCCGGCCATGTGCGGACCGGCTTCAAATTTTTCGCAATCATCGCCCGATCACGGGCCGGGTCCTCCACTGGCATGATTGTTTTCAACCGCGCCGCGGCCGTACAAGACGGTCAGCGCATCTACATAGTGTCATCAACGCAGGAGAAAAAACAAGCTAAGTTGCATTTATATTTATATTTCATATTTCATATTATTCAGTCAATTAAATTTGGCTCATTTGAGTCAATCCCTGGAATTAAAAGATCTTGTTTATAAGGAAATTACAAAAATCATTCAAAAGATTGCAAGCTACTCTTTAAAGTCGAGTTATCTATCGCTCGCAGATGGATTTGTCAAAGTCGAGTTATTTATCACTCGCAATGGATTTCTTAAAAGTTGAGTTATTTATCGCTCGCCATGGATTTATTAAAGTCGAGTTATTTATCGCTCGCCATGGATTTATTAAAATCGAGTTATTTATGGCTCGCAATTGGATTTATTAAAGATAAGCTATTTACTGCTTGCAATGGATCTCTCAAATAACAAAATCGCTATTAAAGCGTCATCATCGTGCTCCGGCTCAAATCGCCGTACTCCGGCCTATTCTTTATCATCTTTCTAGCTCAATCGCCGTACCCCGGCTTATACATTATCATCATATGTTCACTATCATCACATTTTCATTATCATCATTCTAGCTCAAATTGCCGTACTCCGGCTTGTGTATCATCAATGCCAAGAGCATGTCAAATATTTATTGTTCAAAGGGACGAATCCTAAATTCCGGGTTACCTTATTTTGAGCTATCAATTGTTGGGTTGAAGACATGGAGAAAAATCCATGAAACATCTTCCCGGCTTCAGTTATTTGCAAATTGTTAGCGTGCCCAGGAGTGTTTCGCAACTTCGGTTAGCGTGCCCAGGAGTGCTTCGCAACATTGTGCATATTGTGTCTTGGGGGCTGATCGCTTGAATAGCGCAGTTACAAACTCAAGACCCGGCATATAAGCCACTTTGGTCATGGGGCTGATTACCCTTGAAGGTACAGCTGCAATCTCATGACCCGGCCAATTTTAGAGCCACTATTATTCTTGGTTATCTAAACTTAAGCTCGATGTGAAACGCAATTATATGGCCTGATTGCGTGCCTGTAAATTCAATCAGTCATGAGGCCCGCTGGGACTTGACTGACCCTGTCTTTAACAGAGAGGTCGCAACAGTGAAGATCCATGCGAAAGCCGGCTTACAGTTTATAGAAACCAAAAGGGTCATCTAAACCAAAGAGATTTGCAGAACGACATATCACGTTCATCAAAAAAGCAAACCCTCAGGGTGCACGTACACCACCAGCATAAATATTTCATAAGTTACTAACTTATTACAAGCCCATCAGGTTAAATGATATTGCTTTATGTGCAGAGAAAAATATTTGCAGGATCAATCTATAACCCGGTAGCTGAAGCAGGCTCATCAAAGCTTGATATATGCAGCTCGGCGATTCAGAAGTATACATTATACTGAGTGCTACCAGCAGCTCGTGTGGATCAAGACATCATCATCCCCTCACATGCGTTGTTGATCAAGTATGTCACATCAGATCAAGGCTAACTGGCAGCGTTTGATGAGTGGCCGGGTAGATAATTCATCAGTTAGTGTTGCAGTGCTGCTATATTAAGTCTGAATCTGGAAAAGGCCTTGGATAGTTATCACGAGAAGGAAAGAAAGAAGAAGAGGTGTTTCTAGGAAATTTGCAACAACAATACTACGTGTAGGCTTCGCTCCCTTATCCTCCGCTACAGTAGAGAGGGGCGGAGGAAAAAGGCGACTCGAGGGTTTCGAGGTCTCGCCGGCGTGCCCGCCGCTCCCCTCCACCTCCGGCCGCCGTTCTGGCACCGGGAGGTGGGGGGGAGCTCCGGCTGCGTGCGTGCGTGTTCATAGGGTCCTCTAGTAGGTGTGCGTCCTCTCTGGCGTTGTTGCAGACGGCGGCGATGGCGTCGGTGGTGAGAGTTTGGTCCTTCCCCTCCGTGCTCCGTTCCGGCGTCGATCTCGCCGCCGGGGAGGCCGTGAAGGCGTTTCGTCGGGTGTGCTGTTCTGCTCCTGCTTCTCCGGCCGGCCGAGGCGGCGAGGGGAGAAGTCGGTGGAGCAGCGATTCCCGTTTTGTTGCTGTGGTTGCAGGTGGTTTCTCTCCGTCGTCCTTGCTCCGGCCGGCCTCGGTGGCGAGGGGAGCGGCGATTGGAGGTGTTTGGGGGTGCGTGGAGGTTGGCCTGGACGCGGCCGTCTCGGCGGGAAGAAGGAAGGTGCTGGAGAGCTCGCGTCGCGGTCGTGCGCGTTCATCGAGTCAGGACTCCGTTGCGGGGCGGCGGGCGACTCTTGCGACCAGCTACAACTTGCGGCGGCGCCCTTTCTCCGGCGGGCTGTGGTACGGCGACGGTGGCTTCGTCTAGGCTCTTGGGAGCCGGCTGTGGATCCGATCGTGATTTCACCAGGTTGCTCAGGGTGCTTTGTGCAAGTTTTCAGGGTCTCTTTGTAATTTTCTTTGCTTCCTGGACCTCTGTGTAATTTGTGCTGAGTATCCTAATATATGGCTCGGATCCGTCCTCAAAAAAAAAAAAGAAGAAGAGGTGTTTCTGACGTGAAGAAAGTACTGCTACTTCAAGCTATACAGGGCGTACGTGAGCAACTAGCTTTAGCTAAGGAGAAAATTCAATATTGCATGTGAAGTTCACGTGAAAAGGATAGAAAGAAGAAGAAATCGGGGTTGCTGCCAAGTCACGCATGCAATCACGACGAGTCAAATTTGCTAGTTGCCCATTACATGGAGATCAGTAAAAAGAAAAGGAGGTCATCAGGCTGCTAAATATGTGAGCATGTGCGAGTTGGGAGCCGGCCGCCGGGTCATAATTAAGCCATATGTTCAGCTATATCTTTGGGTAACCAAGGATAATTTTGGCCTCGTTCAGTTGCGTCCGGCTTCACCAACAACGTTCAGAAAAACATTCGTGATCGGAATCTCGAGTTACCCGGTGATTTGTCGTTTGCCGAGTCTAAATGGAAGTTGGGATCTCATGCACAAGGCCAATAGTTGTCTGCCGGCTCGAGAGTCTGTGCAGGCTAGAAATTTCGAAGGAGCAGAACAAGAGTAGTACAAGATGAAAGTCAGTGCATCAGCGCTTCAAGTCTCAAAGGAAGACACGTCCATGTTCCATGTGTTGTATCAAAGAACTGAATCCAGGAAAAGTAATGAAGGAAAAAGAAGAGAGAAAAGCCGGGTGCGGCTAGTATTCGTGCGAGTCAATCAAAGCTCCAATGGAGAAAAAAGAAGTCAAGCAGCATCATCGCTGCATGCAAACCAAGTAGGTCATGTGAAGGCCAAAGCAATGAAAAAAAAAAAAAGAGGAGCAGCTCATCAGCCGGGTCAAGTTGGTGGGCACATGCAATAAAAAAAAGGGTGCATGCAAGCACGTCACCCGTGAAATAGCTTCATCGCCAGTATCGATGCATGCATGCAATTCTCGTGAAGGTCAAGGAAAGAAAAAGAAAATCAGATTTTGCTGCCTCGTTAGGTAGCTTATGAAGGAAAAGAGTGCGGTCAGCTCTGCGACCCCAAGTTCATCGCGACCATCAAGACCCGGCCGTGCGCCGGCTTCAGCTTTTTCGCAACCATCAAAGACCCGGCCGTGGCCAGTTTTAGTTTTCTTTACTACCACATCAACAAAACAGCCAATAGCCGGATCAAGATCCAAGGATGAAGATGATTTAATTGGCAGCTTCAAATTCGTAGGATGCCGGCTCAAAGTTCTCTAAGTTATACAATCATTGAAGGGCGTGCTCCGAGCTGCTGTAGGAACAACAACCCGGCGCTTGGGGGCTACTGTGCTTCAAATTTTATGAGATTATGAATAAAAGTGCGAGTCCCGGATTGCTGCAGGCACACAACCCGGCACTTGGGGGCTACAGTATTTGAAGTTCAAAATTTATTTCAGAGGTACAAGATGCAGAAGTCCCAGGTCGCTGCAGGCATGCAACCCGGCACTTGGGGGCTACACGGTTCGAAGTTTTATATTCATTCATCAAGCACCAAGTTATCGCGAGGTGATAAACTCGGAGCTTGGGGGGCTACAGGCTATATACACAAGAAAAATCGAGGTTATTATTCTTGAGAACCGGTAAAGCTGGAGGTATTCGCGCTGGATCTTCAAAATCCGGGTCTTGAAAGACAGCCTCCATGTGAGTAGGCTCCATCAAGTCCGGACCATAGGAATCTGGAGCATCCTTCAGCACAGCCTCCGTATGAGTAGGCTCTATAAAAAACCGGGTTAGAGGACCCACAAAAGAAAATGTGGAAATATTCCTGGCAGTATTTACGGGATGTTCTTGAGATAAACCTGGAGGCATATGAACCCAGGAGGAAAAGGCCTGGTTATAAAATGGACCGCCAAAACGAGCTGGCCTAGCAAGTCTAACCCGGGTTTTATCCCTTTAAATAGTTATTTGTTTTATTTCAGGAGTTTAACCTGGATGATCGAGCTGGCGAGTTCACCTCAAACATGATGCTTAAGATCAAGATTACAAAGGAGAGCAAGCCAAGCCCATATCCAGATTAAACTTGGGGGCTACTGATGGGGGAATCATAACCCGGTATGCCCATGAAGAGCGAAGCGTAAACCGTCAGGCAGTAGGCCTGGCTAGGTTACCTCACACTCCACATGGGCTGGGTTACACTTGGGCCAGCAGGCTCATTCAGACCCGGCCAGGGAGATGACCCGGCCAGAGGCAGACCCGGCCAGGAGGCAGACCCGGTTTCAGGAGGCAGACCCGGTTTCAGGAGTCAGACCCGGCCAGGAGGCAGACCCGGTTTCAGGAGGCAGACCCGGTTTCAGGACAACCTGGCACCAGGAGGGGTCTCGAAAGATGTTATAGAAGGAAGATTCTGGAAGACCCGGAATCCTTGTACAAGTTGGAGACTCAAGACTTGGAGATCACGAGGGACCTAGACTAGGACTCTTATTTCGGGTATAACCCAGTTTTTACCTTGTACGACTGGGAGACCTGGCCATCTATATAAGCAGGCTCCTAGATCATAGATAGACAGATTCGAGAGAGAGGTCTCAGGCCGAATAAGATAGACAAAATAGAGATAGCTCGAGAGAGAGCTCCCACGCCGGAGTTATCTAAACCCGGCAATCATCGCCATTGGCGCACCATGTAATATGTGATCATATAGTGATTTATAGCAGGACGTAGGGATCCTCCACCGAGGGAACCTGAACCTGGGTAAAAAATATCTTCTCCCCCGTAGAGCTAGACCAACTCCTGGACACCAGAGTCGCCTTGCCCTCATCTCAAGCTACCCAAAAGTAGCATCTGCCGTGTTATCTACCCCACGACATTCAGCTCCTCGTGGGTTCGACACTCAAATACTTATCGAATTGTGCTACAGTGATTCCTTGCTCTTGGGGATTATCAAGCACTTTTCTGGCGCCGTTGCCGGGGAGCGTTGTGCTAAGCTTTTATTCTTGTTTGCATTGCATACTAACATATAAATCTAAAACAAAAAAAATTATAAAATGGAAAACAACCAAACAATTATAGAATTGTATAATATCTATCTTGAGTTAGGACATGAAGTGTTTGAGGAGAAAATTAAATTTTATTTGCATAACAATCATGTTTGTGGTAGTACTAATTCTTTGAACACCTTTATTGCTAATGCTAAGGAAAACCTTAAGCTTGGGGAAGTTTGTTTTGATGAATATGGTATTTTTAGTCCCCCTACTATTGAGGATGAAAGTGATTTAATTGAGTTTGATGATCCATTATGCTCATTAGATGATAAGTCTTTATGTGGTGATTCTATTCAAAACTATGTGGTTATGTTTAACTTTAATGCTTGCAACTATTATGAGAGAGGGAGAGATAAGAATCCCCTTTATGTTTCTATGTTATTTAAAATGCAAGCTATTGATTATTATATGCATTGGTTACCTCAAATTTGTTGTTATTTATTCATATATAAAATTCCAATGCATAGGAAGAGAGTTAGACTTAAAAGTAAATTGTTTAATATTCTGTGGTGTGTTCCTTATGCTTTAACTTCCTATTCGGTTTGAACACACCTTTATATCTTTACAACATGTAAAATATCTTTACCTACTGTTTTGTGACAATTAGTTTAAGATTTTCATTTTATATAAAATTTGGGAAAGTAAATGAGAAGGATGAGTAATGGAGAAGTTGGGGTCGACCTTGAACATGTGTTGTTCATGCCAATGGAACCGTTGCAAAGTCTCTATCATTAAAACTTTTCCCAAAGCTAAAACCAAATAAAAAGAGTGTTTATGTTGTATATATTTGCTTCTTCTTTTGCCTTTTTGCTAAATCAAAAACAACAAAAATATTTTCTTTCTTCTTTGTTTGTTTCTCTTGAACCTTTCTTGGTTTTGCTTCTTTTTATTTCTTCAGTTTGATTTTCGGTTTTTGAGTCAAGGTGCTTGTTTACTACTGTAACATCACCTTTGTATCTTATTTTTCATATTTATGGAAAGAATAACCTCTTTTGAGAGGTAGGATCAAACAATAGTAATTTGCTGTCCAGAAAACAGATTCCTAAGCTTTACTGCGAAAAATGTTAAAAATCACAGAAAAGGAATTTTGACCTGAAATTTCACGTCAGCAATATTCAGTTATTATTACACATTTCATTAGTTCAAAGTTTTCTGATTTGAGCAACGTAAGTGCCTCTGAAAATTCACTCTTTACGGGCTGTCCAGTTTTTGACAGATTCTGTCTTTATTTTGCATTACTCTCATTACTTGTGTTTTGTGTGGTTCTTTGGATCAAAGAACAATACACAACCATAGTAACATTAGAATCAACTCATGTCTTTTCTGTACTTATGTGGATTTAATTTATGGAGACACTAACCCCTCTAATCAAGTTTTATGATGAGTTTTGTGTAAAGAGAATTTTCAAGTGGAAGAGTTGAGGGTGATGAACAAATATCAAGAGGGACAAACACTCAAGCTTGGGGATGTTACCCCTAGGCTCACCCTACATATATCAAATAAGTACAAGAATTTAAGCTTGGGGATGCCAAGCCACCTCACTCCAACCATCTTGATACCAAGTAAGAAGCCTAGCTATATGGCTATAAAGAAAGCGCTTTACGGGAGGCAACCCGGTTGTTTTTATTTTGATTTTCTTTGTGTCCTCTTGCTGTAACAAGAGACTTAGTTTTTAGTTTAGTTTCTGGAATTTTTAATAAAGTGCCAAGTTTTACCCATTTTGGTTTGAAAAAGTTGCTTATAGCATTCGGAGATTTTATTCCTGCACGAATCTGTGCACGGTATGATTTTTAATTCTTATTCTGTAACTCCGAATGAGCTGATATTTGAACTGTAGTTGCAACTTTTCATCCTCTGTATGCATGAATTTTTCGGAATTTTTCGACAAAGTTAAGTAGGGTAGAAAAATACGTTTTGCTGCTGCTGTTTTTCTGGACAGATTCTGTCCCATTTTGTTTGATGCATTTTTTGAACTTTTAACTTGAATCTTTTTGATCCAATTGAGTTTATAAGTAGGCATACAACATTATACACTTTCTGGACATTCATATGAATTTTTGTCTAAGGATTATATGCAGCAAGAAATCTATTTGTCTATCACTACTAATGTCACCCCACAGAAAAGAAATGGGAGAAACGGTGTTTTGAAGTTTTTTCACAGGGATTAGAGGAGATGCACCAAGAGCTATCCAAGGATGGTGAAGACCATAAGCTTGGGGATGTGAAGACAACCCCACTGGACCTACACACTCTCGGTTTGCACACGTCTAACTTCTGTTTTTCGATCAATGCACCTTATCGCATAAACTTGGAGCGTCTTTTGTTTGCTTTTTATTTTGGTTTGATTTTTATTTTGTGAGACCACCATCATTTATATATGAAAGAGGTACTGGAAATTTGGGTTGAATTAAGTTGGATGCTATTAAAAGATTGGGAAAGGGATGTTTAAGTTGATTCAAAAAGATACATATAGTTGCATGATTCATATGCTTTGTTAATGAGTGTTAATATGCAAGTGTTTTATCAAGAGCTATCTTTTATTCATGTTTTGATGCTGAATGTTACTTTACTTTGTTTAACATGGATTGGTTAGTTCTATGGACACTCATGCATGCATTTAGACGGTCAACTTTCTCCCTCTTGCTAGCCCAAAAATTCCAACAAGTAAAAACTTGTTTCCAACACCTTCAACCAAAGTTTTTCCAGTGAGTCCACCATATCTACCTATTAGCTTTATGCTATTCCGAGTATGTTATCATGATATTTGTGTTATCTATACCTCTGAATGAAAATGCTTATGTTGTTGATTGTCATGGGAAAAGTTGGTTATAGAGCTCTCACGAACTTGATGCACACTTTACTTTTATTGCATTAAATAAACATGACCCATTGTGATTAAAATTATGATGTTGTGGGCTTGACAAATGTCTTGGGTTGAGAGTTAGCTCATATGTGCTGTCACATGGCAAGCTTTCAACATGCTCTTCATTTTATTTAGTTGATATCATGTACTTTTGTTTATGGATGCTTATCATGGGTGAAATAAATGTGGAGACAAAGCAAGTTTAAATGAGTTTGTATAAATGGTTAGAGAGACGCCTGGGCCGCTAATCTAAGCCATGCATCATTCATGGTGGAAATTTACTTACATACTATGGTGAACCGTCAGTGATACACCTTATAATAAAAAGCTATCCAATGGTAAATAAAAAGGGTGTTGAGATTGTTCATTTTGTTTGTTTGTCTTGTCATTTTGATATGGGCTTGTTCCATATCCTGGGACAAGAGGTACCCCAGTTGACGCTCTTAATGATGCTATTATTACTTACAATGATATTTAACTTGAACTTACTTTGTTTCCCAAGTTGAGTAACACCATGGTGTAGGTACTTGTATTCAAGGGGCATGAGACATTCAACCTATACTTTGTCAAGCACACTACTCATATTTGCTTTCACTTTAAACTTTAATCATTCAAGATGCTATGATAGGGGTAATGAGAGCTTGACACCAAGGATTACCACATTGCAATCATTAACTTAAGTAGAAGAGTTTGGAAGTTAGATGAAACTTATTCATGCTTTACCTACTCATTTATATATCTTTCCAAAGTGTCCACCTTTTATATTCAGATTTTCATGAATACTCTATGACCATTATAGGATGTTCTTACTTTTCATTATGCATACATGTGGTCCATAGTACTTTCTTTCATGTTACACTTTGTGAATTATCATTGAACATCGTTGCATTAAATACTTGATATCACTTCATAATCTATCTTGCATATTGCTACTCCTTTGAAGAATGAATCATTTGACTCTATGTAGCAATAGTAATCATCTTTGATATCCATTTGGTATTAAAATGCAAAGTCCATGTTAGTTTTATCACCTTCATACTCGAGGACGAGTATTGGTTAAGCTTGGGGATGTTGATGCATGTAAAATGCATACATGAACTTTACATTTTATTACTTGATATTCCAACTTATTTGCATCATATATGGGTTATATTTATGTTTTATAATGATTTTAGGGGATAATTCACAGTTTCCCCATTTATTTGGAATTAACCCTGCAGAACCAGAAAACCCCTTTTTCCATGTTTTTGACTTTCAGGGACCAAATGACCTAATATTTTACGGGGCCCAATATTTGGAAATAAGAAGACGTACGAGCCAAGGATCCGCGAAAAAGGAAGTCCGAGGAAGAAAATAGATGGTCCCACGGCCAGATTCCTTGGCCGTGTGGGACCACCTCTTTTATTCCTCGTGGCTCCGATGCCGTCCGTTTTCGTCTCCGTGGCTTCGTCTTGACCTAAAAACGTCTATAAAAATAGTCCCCCGAGGAGTTTCGCGAGGAGGCGGCGGAGAAACACAAAACCACGAAAAGAGAGTCAGAAGGCTGCCGCCGGAGAAGATCGGAGGGGGGAAACGCCGGAATCACCTCCGGAGGGCTCCACCCCCCTCCGGCGTGTTCATCATCAACATCTACAGCAAGATCATCTCCATCTCTCCACTGTAAACTCTTGGCAAACATGATATATGATGCAATATACTATTCCCTTGATCTATTGTGTCTCCCCATCTATGTTTGAGAAGTGATTTGTTCATGGCAATAGTGAAATAGTTCGTTGATTGGTTGCATACAAGTTTTGTTATCTTTTATGATTGTCTTGATGTACAATGTATGAGTGCACGCATATATTGGGGAATGCATGTAAGGTGATCACCGTAGTGTAATGGATTGAGTAGGACGGGTCGGAGTACTAAGACAGAAACCGTGGTCTGAGACTTGAAGTTACATTATGGGGGATATATATGGGGGACCCTAGAACTTAAGGCTATGGTGGGACAATTATGTCTTAATAATTCTTGTGCTGCACATTTACTTGGCCATGAGATCCATCATAAGAGTTGTGTAATTTGCTCATTTACTTGGCTACACCTATTTATGGCTCCTTCCTAGAAGAAACAATTAAGACTGAAACATGTGCTTCACTAATTGTGACAACCACACGAATGAAATAACAATTGCTAGAACATTTGCTCCCTTGAGATATTTGCTACTTGAGATATTTGATACTTGCTACTTTGAGAAACTTGCTTGAGAAAACTGCTGAGAGAAACTTGCTCTAAGAAACTTGCGTTTGAAACTTGATTGAGAAACTTGTTACTAGATAAACCCATTCCACATCACTTGCTTCCATTAGTTAGTTCCTTTCATATTTAAATTTATTGCTTTGCATAAAAGGCCATATAAGAGGGTTATAGGGCTTTAGAGAATAGATAGTTTACCTTCAGCTCCTCGTGGGTTCGACACTCAAATACTTATCGAATTGTGCTACAGTGATTCCTTGCTCTTGGGGATTATCAGTAATTCCTAATTACTAGGAAAAAACTATATAGGGAATAAAATCCTAACAAATACATGACTCACAACTAGTTCTTCTAATATGCTAGTAAAAATAAGGAAACACTTCACAACAGTGGATTACCACCCTACACACGCTAGGAAACACATTTATAACTATAAAGTCATAACACAACAATTAATAAGGTATAATAAAAATAGGCAGAAAAAGACTAAATCTTGCAATCATCTTCACACTCAATCAATGACTCCCAAAATCATACCAAGTTAGGAACATGTAACCCTAAGCATACAGAGGACAAGCCAATTGGATTTACTCCACGAATAATTACAGATTAATTTATAAAATCCTTTTTCAATCTGCCCTTTTGTTAATTTATTTCAAACAACATTACAAAATAATTATCCATGTTTGGAAACAAGGTGGAACATGAAGGTTATCACTTGCTGAACATTTTGATAGGTCAGACTTAACTTTTGAATCATTATTTGTAAAGATATGGATTTTCCAAAGGCATTTTCTTTTCTGCCATTTTCCTTATTTTAGTAAAACATCAAATAAACTAATTTATTTGGATAGGTGAATTACACCAAAAGACGGGCTTTATTTTTCTGAACATTTTGGTATCTTATTTGTAATTTTTGGATCAATATTTAAAAAGTTATGGATTTTACAAATTTATCCAAATTTCTGCCTTTTCTTTTATTTTCCAGAAAGTTTAACCGAAACGTTTTTCACCGAGGCTGGGCTAGCCATAGTCACTGACCAGTGGGGCCCGTGGCCACGAGGGCATCCACGTCAGCGAGCGAGGCCCACTGCGAGGTTTGACCACGGCGAGGCGCGGACTGGCGCGCTTGGCGCGGTGACCGCGACGGCGACGCGCAAGGATCCGTCGCGTTGGCTCGCATGCGTGCTCGGAAATGAGCGCAGCAGGTTCGTCGAGCTACGGGGAGGCAAGCGGCGTCGCTATGGACCAAATGGTCGATGTGAAATGCTCCGGCGACGAACTACGGCGGCGGCAAGCTACGGCTACGGCGGAGCAGAAGAAATACGGCGAGAGGGGGAGGGAAAAGATGTCCTACAGTACGGCGTGCTCACCCTCGACCCGTGTGTGAGCTCGGAAGGGACGGAGGGTGACGGAAACGGCGGCGAGCTTCCTCGACGGGCGGCGGCCGGAGTCGGAGAAGACGCGGACGGCAGCGACGATGCGGGCGACCCCGCGGCGATTCCTTGTACGAGGACGAAGAGGATGACGAGGCGGAGACGGTGGTGCGCTTCGATCTGTTCTAGGCGCTTTGGAACGGCGGCGAGGCGCGACGGCAAGCTCGCTAGGGTTCGGCCATGGCAGCGAGAAAGGAGAGGGAGAGGGAGAGGGAGCAGGTGAAGAGATAAGTGAGGGTGAGAGAGAGCAGAGGAGCGTCGTGGCGCTCTTATCCTCTCCGCAGTCGCGCGGACAGTGTGGCCACGATGGCACGGCGGCACTGGCGCCATGCCCGCCACTGTGAGCCACAGAGAAGACGACCACGATTTTGCAGAAAACCCCCTATACTTTCCTAATTTCCTATTTCTTTTATTTCCAGTAGCACTTTAGGGATTTAATTGAGGCACTAAAACATTTTAGAAAAATCTGGAATTATTCATGTAGCCTCCCCACATCATGTAGAAGCTTCTCAAAAATTGGTGTTTCAAAATAAAATGTTTTGAACAACTTTCCTTCATATGGTTTAGATAGGTCACTTTTGCTTATTTTAAATTGTTATTGTTATTGCCTTTTAAAAGTAAGTACAAAAATATTATTTTGAACTCTGGGAACTTCCTTGACAAATATATTAACTTCAAATAATTTTTATTTTCATAGAGAAAATATTTGTCTGAAGGAAATAGATAGTTAGGTAAGGAAAATAATTTATTAAGATCATTTCTTTAACTCATGATCTTAATTTCCATTTGTTGAATAATTTGAGGAGTTTGTTTTAAATTTAAGTCACATACCAAATTTGTTATCAAGTGTGTTTTATTTTAGTGTTAAGCACAACCGAGGAATTATCCACACAAGCAACAAACACAACAAGATCAACATCACAACCAAGACCACACAATTCAAACCACAAGAATTAATCATACCACCATTACCACAATGCTATCTTGGGGAAAAGTTGCCACTCCTAATTATGACAAGATGATGTTTAGGAAATATCTCCACTCATAACTTAATAGTTTTCAAAAAGATTTGAGAAAGGAAATATGTGGGGTAATATATTTCCCACTAGTGTTATTTTCAAATGGAGTGAAAATAAGAGTTTATAAAATGGGAGTTGTATACACCTGCAAAATACCAAGGTTGAAAAATAGGTAGGAGATAGCATATAGATCTCCATAATTTTGGAAACACATAATTTTGGAAATACTTTTACTTTCCCGAATAATGGGTATTAGTTTTGGTTATTGCTAAACCAAGTATAATTGAAATGGACTTTAGCCAGAAATAAGAATGGAAAAGATATATGGAATATTTCCTTGTCATAACATGATCACCAAAGTTAAATATATTTTTATCTTAGTGTGGTCTTTAGGTTAATATTTATTGGCCAAACAACTTAAACATCAAGTCACATCAAGTCAAACAGAGCAATAGGAAGGAAAATACAATCATTAGTGAAGTATTTCAAAAAGTTTTTGTTGGCTCTAAATTTTGGGTCTTGTAAAACTAAGTTTTTCTTAGTTCCAAAATTTGGGATGTGACAGATCCTTCCCCCTTAAAATAAATCTCGTCCTCGAGATTTGCTAGGTGGGGTAACAGGGGAGTACGAGGGCACGGGTCTTGGGCTGGCTATACTTCTGAGGTCGTTGCTTCTTCAGTAAGGTCGCCATGTGAGATCTTGACAAATTGATGTTGCGAGGTCCTTCCTTGTTAATAATCTTCTTTGATGAGTTCAGATCCTTGATGATAGGGTTGACTTGACGATTGACGCTGATGGAGAGTCCTGGTTGGCTGCTAAGGCGCAAGGAACTAATTATTAACACCTTCTGGTATACGTAACGCAAGTCTCCACCTTAAAAAGGGATTTTTGAACGGTCATGATGAAGGTTGCATCTGGGGTTGACTTGGAGGCATCGTTCTTCTTGGGTAGATTGAAAATCTTCGTCTTGGGTGTCACTCCTTGGTGCTTGGGGTTGGTGCAGATATCACTTCCTGATATTGCCGCCTTACAAGGGTCGCAGGTGGGGACGTGTTGTTTTCAGGATGCGTCAAGTATGTGCACTTGACTCTCTCCGGGTTATAGTTAGTAAAGGGATGTTAAAGCTTCTAAGTGCGTCTGGACTTGCTTGGTGGTTGATGTTGTCAACAACAGGTGCTTCCGTCGTTTGATTCTTCTGGGTATTCCGTTGGTTGGTTTTCTTCATTTTTGTCCCTCTTCAGCTGAGTAAAGGAGGAACTTCATTGTTGACTTCCTTGGTTCTTGAGCTTCACTAAGCTTTGGTAAGAATCTTAAGAGGTAGAGTCTAGGGTATCGAGCTTAAGTCTAAAAGTCAGTTCGAGTGTCCTGAGGTAGGTGGGTTGGGGTGTGGATCGAGGATTGTTCAAAAGTCACGGCTTAATGGACCTTAGAAAAAGTTAGTGAAGAACCTTCGCACCAGTTGTGTTCCTAACGGGTACCTTTGTCTTTTCTTGTTTCAATTAGTTGAGCCGGATTGAGCTAGGATTGTTGTTTGGCAGATGACGTCGATGGCGTCCATTTCCTGGGGTAACTCCATATTGACGATCTTTAAAGTTGGTTTGCTTCAGGTTTGTTGGTGGCGATCTCCCTTGGATGAGTCTTGTGCTGGAGGCTTCATATAATCTTCAGAAAACCAGCGGCAGGCTAGGGTTCTCAGTTAGCCCTAAAAAGTTAGAGAAAGAGCTTCATGTCGGCAGTCGCTATTCGTGCTTTCTTGAATCCTCCTTCGGTGAGATTGGTCGAAGCAAGTTGAAAAGGATGACTGCTCGACAAGTAACGTTAATGGTGCTTCCTTCCTGGTTCAATTCCGCGCAGATGATCTTCGATGTTGGTCGACTTTGGCCTTGATGGTGTAGATCTCCTCACTACCAACAAGAAGTGGGTCCTCCCATGTTACATCCTTCCTTATCCAGGTTTTTAGACCCGAAAGGTTAGTCGGTACTATCGTGGACTTGGGTCAAATGTTAACTTAGATACGATAAGTTAGTGTGGTATCCTTGTAATTTCACATATTAATTATACGGGGTAAGGCTCATGTTAGACATGTTAGCATCTCTCTTCTTTAAGAGTCTAAAAAGAATTTTATTAAAAGTGAAGGATCTTACATTGAACCCAAATACTGCTCACTAAATAGGACCCATACTTCTTCTAGGAGTCTGCCTAGAAGTCACCATGGCTCGAGGTGCCGGATTGAAACTCTGCTGGGTGGGGAGCACCTCTAAGAGACTTCTTCCTGAGAAGGGTTCTTCCAGATCGTAGGCACAACTTGTGATATGTTTCTAAGGGTGGTGTTGGCTCCTTGTGGTTTCTACCCTTCCGGCGCTTCGAATTCCGACATGGGCTAGATGCTCTGGTGGACGTCTTTCTCGGGGCGTGGATGGCGTCTTGGGCAATCTTCTCATGGGCATCATTTACTGCGTCTACTATGAACTCCATAGGACACTTAGCCAGAACATGATCATTTCCTTCGCATAGGTAGCAAGTGACGCTAGCGGTTGGGCACTTGCCAAGTGGATGCGCATCGAAATAGTGTGGACAGCTGCCAGGGCATTGACTCGCCTGATGTCCACCCCTTCCGCACTGACTACAAGCCTTTCCTTGTGGTGGTCTTCTCTTTATGGTGTACCTAAGGGGGCATTTCCAGCTCTGATGTCCGCGTTCCCTACAAGTGTGACCCCATCGTTTTTCTATGGCATTCGGGTCCGGTCCTCTGACTTCAATGATGTCCTCACTAATTTTCTTGGGCAGATCTTTAGACGTATGGGACTCCTCCCTTTCAAAGGGTGTCGAGTGGGTTCCTGGGTGGCTTCGATTTGATGGAGCGAAGGACTTTGTGTTGCTTCAAAACCGGGACCTATGTAGGTGTGCTCCCGTGACATTTCCGTCTGGGGAACTATGGTTGCCGGAATAGAGTTAAACAAATATTGTAGAGGTAGTTAAAACAAAATTTAAAAGCGCAACAAGACTACCACGGTCAGGATACCTGATTGCTTCACTAAGTAAGTACTAGGGGTTTGTTGACAGGGCACGATTTGCGAAACACACAGGAGAAGCAACACACAAGCAGAGAACTCACAAACAAACAACACACAAGGTACATTTAGTACCAATGAACGCCTAATACTCGTGGTAATCGGGTAGTACAACCAAGGTTCCTATCATATGTTTTCCTATGGGCCTTGGTGAAACAGGGCTGTTGAAGTCTTCATTTTATCGCCTTAGTCCTCAGCTGGAGAAATTGAGATTGTCGAAGTCGCAACTTGAGTAAAATTGTTGATATTGAGTTGAGGTCTTCGGAGGTCTCTTGCTTTGTTGACACTGACGATCTTGGTATTTGCAAATCAATGTTGAGTCTTTGAGATGGAAGCTTCTTCTTGTAGGTGTTAGCTAATTAGGTCTCACTTGGGTTCATTGTCAAGTATACACGTAGGTTTTGAACGGTTAAGAGGGAGAAGAGAAATCCTTGGAAAACCTTAAAATAGAGGGATAAGACTCAGGAATATTTGAGAAGGTGAGAAGAGTGGAAGCTGTACTTAGGCTTCCTTGGAAATAAATAATAATTTAGGTAGTAATATACTATTTTCCAAAATACTTTTCTCCTAACTGACGTCCATGCTAACTAAGGTCTCCTACAGTCAGGATTGCTCTGATACCAAGTCTGTGGGGACCTCGGACTAGCTGTCCGAAATACCCTGTGCCTACAACATCAGCGATCCCATGATTAGTGTGTCACTGAGCACAATCGAACTGGTATCAAAAGAACATCCATAAATACCGAATGAATATACTTACTTGATGGAAGCCGTAACTTCAACAGGTACTTGCAGCGGAAATCGCCAAACAACGTGGAGCCCAAGTCATTTGCCACAACCCTACAGGCAGCTGACTAGGAAGCGCCCTAGTTAGCATTGACGTCATTGAAGTCTTCTTCTTCGCACTGCTCTTCTTCAAAATCTGGCTAAGACAATAGCCAAGGACGAAACCGATATGAGTACATTTGATTGTACTCGCAAACTACCCCCGAAATGAGCATGCACTACTCTTTTTATTGTTTAAAGAAAACTTTGTTTGCTTTGAAAACTCTATATCCTTATTGGAAAAGAGAAGGATAGACTTTTGTTTAATAAAACTTTGTTTGAAACCTCCATAAAGAAGAATTTTATAACTTTTCATAAGCCTTGTATTTTTAGAAAAACATCTCTATACCTTTGTTGAAAAAGGAAAGAAGGCTTTTAGAACTTTTTCCCATAAATCTGTCTTTGTAAGAAGTCTCTTTTAAAACATTTTCCCGAAAATATATGTTTGTAGAAAAAGGTAAGAAATCTCGTTTAAAACGTTTCCCCCAAAATATACCTTTGTTGAAGAGGGTAAGATTCTCTTTAAAACTTTTTCCCGAAAATCATCACCAGGTTTATTTCCCCAAAACTCCTCCTTTTTCGACCATAGCCCTTCATGGTCATTTAATCCCAACAACTTCATACCGGCCCTTTGGTATAGTTGCATAAAACAATTTCCACTTATAAAACACAAAACTTTGCACTTCTTGACCATAGCCCTTCATGGTCTTCCTCTTTTCCAGCAACCTCATGCTGACCCTTTGGCATAGTTGCATATATAAAACATCTCCATTTTATTTTCAAGTCTCAAAACTTTGCCAAACTAGCAAAACTTGCAAAACTTGCACATGGGTCAGAGTAGGGCCTTCCAACTGTCCATTACCGAGGACTCGGCTATTTGAATAGTTTTACACTCTGCAGAGGTAGCACGCTTTTCCCACATCCATCCGGCAACTCATCGTGTCAGCCACGTCCCGCCATACAAGGTGTATGCGAAGTTGAGTCACCGACCATAGCCTGTCCTTTGCTCATGCTAGTATATGACCCTGCCCGTATGACACTTTCCATCAACACTTAACCCAGCCCTTCGGAATCTAAGTGTGAGGACTCATAGTTCTGTCCGGCGGAGTATAGGAGACGACCTTCTATCCTCCACACCAATGTGTGAGGACCCGGGTCAGGGGGTAGGTCACCAAACCATCCCCTCATGGAACGGAGTCATCTCCGTTGTTGAGGCATCCCATACTAATATGAGCAAATTATATGACTACGCCCTTTCCCATATGTGGGTAAATGTGGTCGCACAGGGTATCGGCTGGTCGACGTAAGTACAAAGACACAATGTGCATTTTATCAAAACTACCATTCTCCGTTTCTCCACTTCAACACCGACATCTCGGCATTCCACATCCATCAAGTATTTTCAAAGGAGTTTTGAGTAAACAATATTTTTCCCATCCTATAGTTTGAAATAGAATTTCCATCTAATATCTCCATATAGGGTGTCAAAATCATAACTTTAGTGGCAAACACCACATAAATCACCTATGCTCTTTATATGTAAAACATGTGAACCAAAATTGATGTATATAGATGCAAGCTCAGAGAAGTAGCTTGCCTGATTTCAGCATAATGTTCCTGGACTTTTCCTCACTGACCAGAGAAATAAACTCCGATTCTTCTTCAATAAATCCTTTCCAAAGACCACTCCGGTAGCGTTTATATCTAGCATCGCAAACATGAAAATAAAACAACAATCAATAAGCAAACCAAACCACAAGTGGTATACAAACAAGTAACAAACCACAAGCATCAAACTAATCATTCAAGCAACAAACTAGGATCTACACTTACAAGGGCATTATACTAATCAGTAGTCTAACACCTATACACAAACTAGGACCATCGATCACAAAACTATCTTAGGCAAAGAGTAACAACAAGCACCTTCCTTTAAACAGGAAATACTTCAGACAAAAATTAGGCCACCAATTAGTCTCGGTAATTCAAAATATTTTACCAAACTAATGTAGAGACATTAACCAGATACCCATGATAGTACTTAACTTAAGGACAACCAAGTTTAGCAAGCAAGGCAAGCATATTAATCACACAAAATAATCTAACATCCAAATAAACATGCATAGTAATTCCTAATTACTAGGAGAAAAACTATATAGGGAATAAAATCCAAACAAATACATGACTCACAACTAGTTCTTCTAATATGCTAGTAAAAATAAGAAAACACGTCACAACAGTGGATTACCACCCTACACACGATAGGAAACACATTTATAACAATATAGTCATAACACAACAATTAATAAAGGTATAATAAAAATAGGCAGAAAAGGCCTAAATCTTGCAATCATCTTCACACTCAATCAGTGACTCCCAAAATCATACCGAGTTAGGAACATGTAACCCTAAGCATACAGAGGACAAGCCAATTGGATTTACTCCACGAATCATTACTGATTAGTTTATAAAATCCTTTTTCAATCTGCCCTTTTGTTAATTTATTTCAGACAACATTAGAAAATAATTATCCATGTTTGGAAACAAGGTGGAACATGAAGGTTATCACTTGCTGAACATTTTGATAGGTCAGACTTAACTTTTGAATCATTATTTGTAAAGATATGGATTTTCCAAAGGCATTTTCTTTTCTGCCATTTTCCTTATTTTAGTAAAACATCAAATAAACTAATTTATTTGGATAGGTGAATTACACCAAAAGACAGGCTTTATTTTTCTGAACATTTTGGTATCTTATTTGTAATTTTTGGATCAATATTTAAAAAGTTATGGATTTTACAAATTTATCCAAATTTCTGCCTTTTCTTTTATTTTCCAGAAAAGTTTAACCGAAACGTTTTTCACCGAGGCTGGGCTAGCCATAGTCACTGACCAGTGGGGCCCATGGCCACGAGGGCATCCATGTCAGCGAGCGAGGCCCACTGCGAGGTTTGACCACGGCGAGGCGCGGACTGGCGCGCTTGGCGCGGTGACCGCGACGGCGACGCGCAAGGATCCGTCGCGTTGGCTCGCATGCGTGCTCGGAAACGAGCGCAGCAGGTTCGTCGAGCTACGGGGAGGCGAGCGGCGTCGCTATGGACCAAATGGTCGCCGGGAAATGCTCCGGCGACGAACTACGGCGGCAGCAAGCTACGGCTATGGCGGAGCAGAAGAAATACTGCGAGAGGGGAGGGAAAAGATGTCCCACAGTACGGCGTGCTCACCCTCGACGCGTGTGTGAGCTCGGAATGGACGGGGGGTGACGGAAACGGCGGCGAGCTTGCTCGACGGGCGGCGGCCGGAGTCGGAGAAGACGCGGACGGCAGCGACGATGCGGGCGACCCCGCGGCAATTCCTTGTACGAGGACGAAGAGGACGATGAGGCGGAGACGGTGGTGCGCTTCGATCTGTTCTAGGCGCTCTGGAACGGCGGCGAGGCGCGACGGCGAGCTCGCTAGGGTTCGGCCATGGCAGCGAGAAAGGAGAGGGAGAGGGAGCAGGTGAAGAGATAAGTGAGGGGTGAGAGAGAGCAGAGGAGCGTCGTGGCGCTCTTATCCTCTCCGCAGTCGCGCGGACAGTGTGGCCACGATGGCACGGCGGCACTGGCGCCATGCCCGCCACTGTGAGCTACAGAGAAGACGACCACGATTTTGCAGAAAACCCCCTATACTTTCCTAATTTCCTGTTTCTTTTATTTCTAGTAGCACTTTAAGGATTTAACTGAGGCACTAAAACATTTTAGAAAAATCTGGAATTATTCATGTAGCCTCCCCACATCATGTAGAAGCTCCACAAAAATTGGTGTTTCAAAATAAAATGTTTTGAACAACTTTCCTTCATAGGGTTTAGATAGGTCACTTTTGCTTATTTTAAATTGTTATTGTTATTGCCTTTTAAAAGTAAGTACAAAAATATTATGTTGAACTCTGGGAAGACAAATATATTAACTTCAAATAATTTTTATTTTCATAGAGAAAATATTTGTTTGAAGGAAATAGATAGTTAGGTAAGGAAAATAATTTATTAAGATCATTTCTTTAACTCATGATCTTAATTTCCATTTGTTGAATAATTTGAGGAGTTTGTTTTAAATTTAAGTCACTTACCAAATTTGTTATCAAGTGTGTTTTATTTTAGTGTTAAGCACAACCGAGGAATTATCCACACAAGCAACAAACACAACAAGATCAACATCACAACCAAGACCATACAATTCAAACCACAAGAATTAATCATACCACCATTCCCACAATGCTATCTTGGGGAAAAGTGACCACTCCTAATTATGACAAGATGATGTTTAGGAAATATCTCCACTCATAACTTAATAGTTTTCAAAAAGATTTGAGAAAGGAAATATGTGGGGTAATATATTTCCCACTAGTGTTATTTTCAAATGGAGTGAAAACAAGAGTTTATAAAATGGGAGTTGTATACACCTACAAAATACCAAAGTTGAAAAATAGGTAGGAGATAGCATATAGATCTCCATAATTTTGGAAACACATAATTTTGAAAATACTTTTACTTTCCCAAATAATGGGTATTAGTTTTGGTTATTGCTAAACCAAGTATCATTGAAATAGACTTTAGCCAGAAATAAGAATGGAAAAGATATATGGAATATTTCCTTGTCATAACATGATCACAAAAGTGAAATATATTTTTATCTTGGTGTGGTCTTTAGGTTAATATTTATTGGCCAAACAACTTAAACATCAAGTCACATCAAGTCAAACAGAGCAATAGGAAGGAAAATACAATCATTAGTGAAGTAGTTCAAAAAGTTTTTGTTGGCTCTGAATTTTGGGTGTTGTAAAACTAAGTTTTTCTTAGTTCCAAAATTTGTGATGTGACACAGGATGCAACGCCATGAACGCAAATGATGATTACATTTCAGTATTTGTAAATTGGGATTTGTTCATGTTCGCCACGCAAAAAAAATTGTGGTTGCATTCACAATTTGAAATTATATATGTTCACCGTGCAAAACAATGCCCTAGCACATCGTCAATTTTCTAATAGCTTTGAGGTTAATTAGTTAAAGAGAGACTTAATACAAAAACCTAGTACGGGGTGCATTGAAGAGGCTGACGTCACATGGACACTTTTGGCCAGAGAGCAAGCGAGCTCAGGCACTCTTGGAGTTTCCGCTCCTATGTACCAATATGTTTGGAATTTGGTCACATTCATGATTCATGTGTCATGGACTCATGGTAGGGGGTGCATAAAGTTGGTAAATATGGATCCAACAAAATAAATTTTTCCTCGTAAAATGCAATTCTAAAGCTTTAAGCTTTACATGTCATCATGTTTACACGTTGTCTTTGTTTGATGGTTTTTTACACTTTTTTTTGAAATACATAGAACGCTGTAAACACATCAAGACATCCACGTAAACACACTAGAGAGGACACGAGGGTGTTGCCTCCTGTTGGAAGAACAATTTATCTTTAGCGAGACACCCGAGACATTTGAATTGTAGTTTGATTGTTAATGGAATTAGAGCACAACAACAAGATTAACTATCCGATCACAATGTTTTGTTATCGTGGTTTGGTAGATCTTCACGAGGTAGGAGTGGCCCTTTAATGTTTGGTTGGATCATCTGTTAGGGCTGCTGTTAACTAGTGGAGGCTGTTCAAGTTTAGTCCCACCTCGTCTAGGGATAAGGGAGAGATTTCTCCTCCTTTCAGTCCGGTCTTTTGAGATGGAATGGGCTCTCCTCTTGTAGCTGAGCCGTGTGCGCATAAACGTCAGAAACTAGGCCAAGTGCTGTGCTAAATCTGAGTGTACGCTAATATCTGGTATCAGAGCCAGCATCGGGCTACTGTTGACTAGTGGAGACTGCTCAAGTTTAGTCGCACCTCGCCTAGGGGAGGAGACCACACCTAGCTTATAAGGGAGAGATTCTTGCTCCTTTCATTCCGGGCTTTTGGGATGGAATGAGCTCTCCTCTTGTAGCTGGGCCGTGTGCGCATAAACATCTGAAACTAGGCCGAGTGCTGGGCTAAATCTGAGTGGACGCTAACATCATCCTCTTATTTTGCGTTTAGTATCATTGGTGGATATGATGATGCAACTATTAGTGAAGCTAACAAATGTTGGTCCACGTGCTAATCATGCAAATTTCAACAAGTACAAAGCTAACAGTACTTTGAGCTGTAACATTCTCAACCACAACATGATTAATCATAGGTTCCCAAGTGCCAAAGATCAGTCCTAAGATTTCAGCATTTGGTTGGCAATCAATTCCAAACATGAGGACACCGAGAGCCCTGCAAAAATTACCCGAAATACAGCAAGCAGCTCTGACACGAAAGACTCGTCGCCTGCCAACTTCCCGCCGTTTTCACGTCCAAGAACACCGCTGCTAGCTAGGTTCCCTGACATGCTCCTTGCTCCCTACCATACATATAAAAACTTCGATGAATGCTATAAATTGCCATATCAGGAAGCTGAGAGACAATATCAGGAGCTGAACTGCTCGAACATGGCGGCTTCCATCTCGGGATTGCGCGCTTGCTACCCTAGCGTCGCGCTCAAAGGGCGTGACAACCGCCGCCGCTGCAACATCAAGAGCTCCTTCGCGCCTCCTCTGACGGCGTCAAGGCTGTCGTCTTCGATGCCGCGGATCGGCGAGCAGTGGGCGGAGCTCCAGGGCGCTCGCGACTGGGACGGCCTTCTGAGCCCGCTGGACGGCGCGCTCCGCGGCGAGCTCGTCCGGTACGGGGAGTTCGTCCGCGCCGCGTACGCAAGCTTTGACTTCCATGGCCGCGGGGCGCCGACGTCCTACGGTTCCTGCCGGTTCCCGGCCCGCTCCCTGCTGCGCCGGTCCGGCTTCCCGGAGACCGGCTACGCGGTCACCGGCCTCCTCCATGCGGCGTCTAGCTCCGCGCCGAGCTGGCTGCCGTCGTCGTGCACGTGCAGCTCGAGCTACATCGGCTACGTGGCGGTGTGCGTTGACGAGGGAGAGATCGAGCGGCTCGGGCGACACGACGTCGTCATCGCGTACCGCGGCACGGCGACCTGCAGCGAGTGGCTGGACAACTTCCATTCCACTCTCACTCTTGCCTCCCGACCACCACGGCGCCGCGATCGGGCGACGTCGCCGGCGAGGAGGAGTCGATGGTGCAGAGCGGGTTCTGGAGGCTCTTCACCACCCCGGGCGAGGCGCACGGTAGCCTGCAGCACCAGGTGCGCGGCGAGGTGCAGAGGATCGTCCGCGAGTACGGCGGCGGCAAGGGCATGCCACCGCTGAGCATCACTGCCACTGGCCACAGCCTCGGCGCGGCGCTCGCGGTGCTCACCGCCTACGAGGTCGCGACTGCGACCACGGCGACGCGAGACGCGGACGATGCGGCGCCGATGGTGACGGCCGTGTCGTTCGGTTGCCCGCGCGTGGGCAACGCGGCGTTCCGGCGCAGGCTGGAGGAGAGCGGCGGCAAGGTGCTCCGCGTGGCGAACACGAACGACCTCGTGACCAAGGTGCCGGGGTTATCGGTCGACGAGTACGGGTCGGTGAAGAGGTGGATGGCCTCGAAGATTGGGTGGGCGTACAGCGACGTCGGCCGGGAGCTGCTGCTCTGCAGCCAAGATTTGCCGCGCAACGTGGTCGCGTCTCATGACCTCGACTTGTACCTCAATCTCGTGGCTGCATGCACACATTGAGTGTTAAACAGTTAAAGCCCTTTATTTTATGGAAAGAGAACTAAAGCCCTACACTAACACAAGTAATAATTCTTTTGTACAGGAAAATGTCAAGGAGATTATGGAAACACTGAGACACATGGTCCGAAACTCCGAATACGAGGTCATTGAAAAAAATAAGAGATGTCCTTGCGGACAAGATGTACTCCATCCGTACGGAAATAGATGTTATATGTCTAGAACATCCAAATTTTGATATAGCTAAGACATCTATTTCCGAACGGAGTGAGTACATGGCATATTTTCTCTGTCTCACTCTCACCTTATGATACACAAGCATACTCACGCATGCAAACTCTGACAGGATTGTTTCAATCCCGGTAATTTTAAGGACCCGCCTAGCTCTCGGTCGACCGAGAAAAAGAAAATCCTTGGTCGATCTTCTTGCTTCGGTTGCTTCCTCCCCTCCGACGACACCCTGCAGCCACCACCGGCCCGACCACCATCTTCCCCGCCCGTGTCCGGCGCGCTGCCGCAACGCCTCGCCCTGCCCCGGCCTCCTCCTTCGTCGGTCCAGCACACCCCAGGCATCCCTCTGAATCCCCCCACCCCCGATCATGTCTTCTCCAGTGCCTCTGCACCCACCACCCCCAAGTTAAGTTAAGGTACTTACTCGCCTCCACCACCTCCGCCGCAGCTGGCCGTCTCGGCTCCGGCTTCGGCTCCGACTAGCTCCAGTCCTCGTCGCCCTCGCCGACGAGGAGCTCCGCCTCCTTCTCTCTCTCCTCCTCCTCTTGATTTGGTACTGCGGGATCGACGGAGCATTAACCTAAGCCTCATTAGCAAAAACGTAATTTAATCCGTAAACGTAATCGTTGATTCGTTGTAAGATTAACTTTGTTTATTGATTCGATCAACTATGATATTTCGGTCCATTGCATCTAAATTTAGTACTGTATCAGATATTGATCGATGACGCTGAATTTCGTACTTTGATTACATCGATTCCGACCAGGTTGGCGGTATCCTTCGTGCTAGCCGCCGTGACGAAGCTTCGCAGGCTTCTCTCCGCGGGCCCGCCAGAAGCCATTGCGTCTCGCGCCATCCCTTTCAGAGCCTCCACTCTTTCCCTGATCTCCAGGGCCCTCGCGCCACTGCCCATGACCAACTCGACGCACCTTGCGAGCTCTTCCGCGGCGAAAAGGCCCTCGCCATCGCGCTCTCCTCTGACGCCGGCGGCCCACTCCTCCTCTATCAAGAAGGCGTTCGTCGGCTGGTCGAACATGCTCGGCGCGGCGACGACCGGCACGCCCAAGGCCATGGCCTCGAGCGTCGAGTTCCATCCGCAGTGCGTGACGAAGCATCCCACGGACGGGTGCGACAGGACCGCCGGCTGGTCGCACCACTCCACCACCATCCCCTGCCCCTCCTGAGCGACATCGTCGAGGCAGCTGCTCACGTCCTCCTGCCGCGCGTCCTTGCGTACGACCAGCAGGTACGGCCGCCCGCACTGCCGAAGCCCGTACGCGATCTCCTCCATCTGCCGCTTGCTGTACGTCCATATGCTGCCGAACGAGACGTACACCACCGACATCTCCTGCTGCGCCCCGAGCCACACCATGTACCTGTTCTTGTCGGCGCCGGCGTGGTCGAACAGGTGGATCCGCGCGTCGGCCGAAGACCCAACCACGGGCCCGACGGCGAACACGTCCAGGTGCTGCCTCATGGCCGTGAGTGCCGCAGGTTCCAGCTCCTCGAAAGTGTTGACGAGGAACTTGGCGCTCAGTCCCTGTTCGTCCATGTACTCGAACAGTTCGCGGAACGCGTCGTTGACGACCTTGCCCACCTCGCCGCCGGTGGTGTCGACGAGGAACGACGGGAAATCGCGGATCCGGAGAGGCTGGGACAGCCCTGGCAGGGCCACCTCGTACGCGGGGTCGGCGGCGTGGGACGCGATGAGCTCGCCGTAGCCGTGGAAGTAGTGGTAGTAGGCGGCGAGGACGGTGGCCGGCTGGATCCAGAACACGGCCATGGGGATGGCATGCTCACGCGCGACGTCCAGTGCAGAGGGGAGCACAAGGCTGCACACGACGCACGTGACGGGCCGGCCGCGTGCTGCGAGGCGCGCGACGATGGCCGAGAGGCTCTGGGAGCTCGCGCGGCGGCGGCGCGCCCTCTCATCGCCGTCCTTGGCCATGGTGCCGTCGTCGACGCCGTCGGAGTAAGGGGCGTAGGAGATGACACCGTCTGTGGCCTCCTCCTCCTCCAACACAGCGTTGCCGGACGAAGAGAACATGCGGCGGTGGGCGAACAACGGGACCGAGAGCGTGGCGAGGACGGGGCCAGAGCCGTCTACATCGTGGTTGTGGAGCTGCACGAGCCTGCGCGCGAGGACGCGACACGGGTTGAGGTGACTCTGTATTCCGTAGGCCACAAGCAGGAAATGGCGGCGCACGCCGGCGCCACGGCCGTGCGGCAGGCATTCCGCTTCGGCCATGACAAGATCGACCGGGTAGTTTGTGTGTTCTGTGCGTAATTTAGCTCTTAGTACTTAATTAATACTACTCCGTACTAGCGTGGGAAATTGCCGAGCTGGAACGAGTCAGTGAGTGTGACTGACAGTGTGCTCGAAGGCGAAACCCGTTCGCCGGATTTCTTGCATCGAGCCAAAAAATGTGATGTCAGCACTGACGGTATACGAGATGACAGCCTATTCAGATTTCAGAGTATACAATTGGACGAGTTTCCTCGAAGGGCCCGCTTGGATTGTTGTTATAGAATACGGTGGTGGAATTGTTGAGAAACAAATCGAATGATTGCAACTGATTCTATTCCATCGATGTTCAAACTTCACAGTACTAGGCGTCCCGGGTGGAGAGGCCGACACGTGTCATCTCCCGTTTGCTAGTCAACGAGGAAAATAAATAAGGTCGCTACCTTCTCGTTCTCACACATGAAAAAAAACTCTCGCCGATGGCGTCGGCGGAACCTTTCACCAGCCCCTTTGCTCCGCCCGCCGTCGCCGGAGAACATGCCTTCGCCGGAGAAGACACCGCCGGAGAACACGCCGTCGCCGGAAAAGACGCTGTCGTCGTCCCACGTCTTTATAGGTGCATGCCGCTTGTAGCACCTATAGCATCTGTCGGTAGCATAAAAAAGAAAAAAAATGCTACAATGCTCCTCGTGAAGAAAAGATTGCAGCATATGTGAAGAAAGAAATTTGCTACAATAATATAAGAGGATTTGCATACAGAGAAGAAAAGTTTTGCTACAGCCTTTTCAGAAATTTGCATCACGTCATGAAGAAAAATGGATTCAGAGAGAAAATTGCTACAAACGCTTTACCGATTTGCATCAAAGATGAAACAAAATTGCAACAAAACATCTAAACATTTGCACCAAAAAATCAAGAAAAAATGTATGAACAAAGGAAAATTGCTACAAATGATCAGTCGATTTGCAACAAAAGAGAAAACATTGTGCTACAAAACTTCGAAAAATTTGCACCTGAAGGAAGAAAAAAGACGCAAAACCAGCAAAAAAAATTGCTCTAGCAGCACCATTGCCAACCTACGGGAGCACCGATGCCCTCCATGGCAGCACCGCCGCTGACGCCGATGGGCGGTAGCACTGCCGTCCCCCATGGCAGCACCGCCCCGGAGGTTTGGCAGCACCGCGTCACGCCGCCGGTAGCATCTCCGTCCTCCGCCGGTAGCATCGGTGATGCCTTCGAGCGCGGAGGGAAACACCCGTAGTGATGGAGGCCGTCCATGGCTGCTTTCGCAGCGCCGACAACCTGGCTTCATAGCACCGTCGCGCCGCCACCGCCGCCTCCCTTTGTTGTAGATCGACGCCGAATTGCTCCTCCCTCGGTGACGATTCCTCCATCTGGCACCCTGCACATCTCCCCGACCCTCCCCCCCCCCTTGACTGCGTCGGCGGGAGGACGACGGCGAGCTCGGACTTCTCGGGAACGCCTTCTCCGGTGTTGCCCACGGCGGAGTCGAGTCGGGCGAACGCCATGGATGGGTGGCCCCGTCGCATGGCTTGGAAAAGCGAGCTCGCCCTCCTCGGGAACGCCATGGATGCATCGACGGGAGCCTCCTCAGGAACGCCATGGATGTGCGGTGCGTGGGGAAGATGGGGAAGGTGGGGGGCGGTGCGTGAGGAAGTTGGAGAATGAGTCAACGAGCTGAGGAGGAGGGATAAGGCTCGGTGTGTGCAGGCCCACTTGGACACGCGTCATGCATTGGAGGCGGAGGAACGAAGTCGGGATCCCCCGGGTGACAACTAAACTTTTCCATATACATAAGGGTAACCGACGCTTATAGAGTCACCTCCGTTCGTGAGGGGTGTGGAGAGCGTCGTGACGATTTGTCATATAGGCAACAACACGAGAGTTTTACAAGGAAAGATTATCCTATAATTACATAATTAAATAAAGCCTAACAAAAATATTTTCCATCCCGGCTTTGAGTAGTGATGGAGGAGGTCTAGATCTACACTTTCACCAAAACAATTTTGACCCCCCCATCAATCCCTTGCGGATCTTCCCCCATCAATCCCTTGCGGATCTTGTTACCTGTTGGGTTCATTCGAATCTTAGACGGAAGTTGTAGTCTTCGTGGCTTTGGTAGCCGCGGGGACAAGCCGGGAGCCTCCAATTGAGTTGGGATGTGTGTCTCGACCCTGTGATTCTTGTGGATTTGGGAGCCGTGGGAATTCGGTGGGAGCCTCCAATTGAGTTGTGGAGTGTGCTTCATCCTTGTAAAGGTTTGGTTGTCGGCCACAAGAGTAACATATAGTGACTCGTGCCACTCCACATTGTGGAAGCACGAAGGAGATTACGGTGTGCCAGTGATGGCTATCCGGGGATCACTTTGTAACTCCGCACCGCTCCAACGGAGACTAGCTTCCTTGTGAAGTGAACTTCGGGATAAAATCTCCGTGTCATTGTAGTTATCTCTTAGCCTTCCTTTACTTATCGTTGCTAGCTTATCTTGCTTAGTATATCTTACTAGCTTGTATCTTGCTCATCATATAGGTTGTTCACCTAGTTGCATAATATAGAGAACTTATATTTGAGCAAATCCTAAATTGTTAAAAATAAAAGAAAAATTGTAGTTTCTATTCACCGCCCTTCGAGACAACCTACTTGATCCTTTCACTTCTCCGACGACTAGTTTGTCGATAGGTGGCAACAGCGGCAATGGTAGATGGCGGGGCAAGGAGGACAAAATCAGTGGGAAAGATGGAGTTGGAAGACATGATGGATTTGACAACCTTGTCGGCGAGGATGAACACAATTTGGAACTGGAAGGTATCAAGTGGATATCAGTGGTTAGGGTTCACACACCAATCACCTCATCATGCAGGTGTTCAGGTCTTACATGAATGTTGCATGGAGTCCGACTAGGGAAGTGAAAATGTGTGCTCTTGAAGACAACTTGTTCACTATCCAGTGTTTATGTTTGGGTGATGGATACCTTCGATCCGGTTTTCGGATGTAGGGTGTAGCTTTTCCCCTAAGAGACCCTAGGTTTATCGAATCCGGGAAGTAGGTGTTTGGCAATGTATTAATAACAAGTCTAGGAGAGATAAAATAAGTTTTATGTACCAGAACAATCTCGTTTTGAAAGGGGTTTGTTCTTATGGTTTAAAATAGGCCAGGGCTTAAGGTTTCACCTGCATCAGTGCATGTATGTATGAGATAAATAAGATAAGATGAAGCATTGTTAGTGATAAATAATTCATATGATAATAGGGATATATATGAGCAATGCATCTGAAGTCACCACTGTCTCGCATGACACGAGCACAAATTGATACATTTGTCCACTTCGCCCTATTCCGTCTTGCGCAGTTGCCTCTGTTATTATGATTTAACAGCCAAAAGCATTAAGTTCAGGAACATGATTGTTGATCTCCAGAGCATCGTTTCCAACTATTGTACTCCTCTTACTCTCACGAAATTTCTTGCATAGCCTTTCACTTTCTGTCGGAGACTAGTCCCAGGAATTAGGGGTGTCTCTCAAAAACCAGGAATCGAGTAAGGGGCTGAACACAACGTCAAAGAAAACCTCAACAACCTCGGCGACGGTGCTCATCGAGCTCGGTGAGGAACATCACGACAGAGATAGAACACGAGCCGCTACCCAGGTTCAGGCCCACCATGAGGTGTAAAGACCCTACGTCCTGCTAAGATGTATTGCACTGCTTGGAGAGGTTCACAGTACAAGGTGCTTGCAGAGGGCACAGTTATGGCTATGGTGGACTATGGTGGAATGAGCTCCTTCTTCTCCTTCAGACGTAGCTGCTTGAGTGTGGAATGAGTTGGCGAATGCGGGGGCATCCCCTCCTTGGTCGTACACTGGCTCCTTATATACTGGCCTCGGTCCTCTTCCCCGAAAACCTCCGGCGGGAAGGGATACCACAATGCCGCTAGGATGGAGCACAGCGCACGGCGTCGGGGTTGTCCATGGACGCGGTCCATGGAAGAGAGCACGTCGTCTTTGGCAGAAAAAGCCACCGTCCATCCAGGACGGTGGGCTGGCGCTGCAGAGTCTGGTGGCATGCCCCATGGTGACGTCGCTCTTGGAGCGTAGCGGCGGTCGGCCGCTTTATCACCAAACGGCAATCCTTGGAGTCCGCTTTGCTTGCCCCAGC
Organism: Poa pratensis; assembly: GCA_947311845.1. Lineage (NCBI taxonomy): Eukaryota > Viridiplantae > Streptophyta > Magnoliopsida > Poales > Poaceae > Poa > Poa pratensis. The sequence goes on along the minus strand of CAMZMU010000083.1, from coordinate 41,209,003 downwards.
CTTGTTGACTGCTTTATACACGAGAATGGCAACTGCACCGTCGTCATCGCGCGCAGACGCGCGCGTCACTCTGCGGCGGGCGCAGAACCCATGTGCGCTCTGCAGCGGGTGCAGGAGCTTGCTTCCACTTGAAGGAACCCGCGAGGGCCCAGGGCCTCGCCGAGGTTCTGTAGTCGTTGACCGTCGCGAGGGAATCCTCGCGAGGGTAGCGCGGAGACGCGCCAGGACCTGGTGGTTTTCTGGGTAGGAGAGGCCTTCCCAAGGCTGAAGTTCCTCTCGAGGCCCCTTAGGCCGAACGTCTGGTCCTTAGCAGAAATGCTTAGCCGAGTGAAGAAACCCTCGCGAGGAGAAAGGTCCCTCACGAGGCTCGCCAGGCTGAGCGCCTAGTCCTTAGTAGAATTTCTCGCGGAGCGTCGAGGGCTGTGGCAGGCCGGCGCATGGTACATTGGTTTCCACTGGGCCGACAGTAGCCCTCGGGCCCGCGATGGGCACGCTGGAGTTCCTCAGACGGAGGCGAATCGTCGTGGGCCCAAAGAAGCCTGCGTAGCCCGAGACACGTGGAGCGTCGCAGCCAAACACGATCCCACGATCTCCTCTGAAGTAACGGGCGTAGTGGTGGGCCCCACCACGTCCTGGTAACGGCTCGATGAGCCGATAAAAGGCGGAGAGCTCGGCGCAGGCGGCCATTACTCCACTCGTTCCCCTTTCGCTTCCTTCTTCGCGGTGCACAATTGAAAGGATCGTATGACACCTAGGGGGGTGAATAGGTGCTACTTCAATTTTAGTAAATTAGGCTTGACACAAAAGGTAAATTCTCTAGATATGCAACTAAGGTGAATTTACCTATATGACAAGCAAGCAACTAAACAAGATACACGAAGTAAAGACTATAAACAAGGATAGAAGTAACCGAAGTGAAAGCACGCGGAGACACGGATGTAATCCTGAGTTCTTCCTTTTTAGGGGAGTACGTCTCGTTGGAGAGGTGTGAGCTACCACAAAGGTCAAAACTCAACCGCCACAAAGGCGGACGCACCTTCTTCTCCGATGAACCGCACCATAAAGGTTTGGTTCACCTTCCACTATCGGAATCCTTCAAGGCGGAATCCGGAGCCCTTACAACAACGATCCGGCGGACAACCCACAAGAGGATTGGGGGCTCCCGAATAGCTACAAATCTGTCACAAAGACAATCAAGTGAGTACAATAAGAGGCTAGGTTTTCCCAATGGAAATCCTAGCAAAGGGTCCCTCAAGTGAATGAGGGGGAAATGAAAAAAACGGCTTGGTGAAGATGTAGATCCGGGGCTTCTCCTCCAATCCTCCAAGTATCAACGAGTTTGGGTGGAGGGATTGGGAGATCTATCAAATCTTGAGCTTGCAATTAATGGTGTTCTTCAATGTGGTCAAGCTAGTTGTCCAAAGGTCGGTGAAGAGGTATTTATAGTTCCCTTCAAAATATGGGCGTTGAAGGGGTAAGTGACGACGCAGGAAATAGGGCCGGCCTGGGGGCCGGCCTGGGCCAGTCTGGGGGCCGGCAGGGGGGCCGGGCTGGGCTGGCTGGGAGCTGGTCGACCTGCCGACCAAACCGGCCTGCGGGCCAACCAGCCTGGTGGCCAGCCTGGGCCGGCCTGGGGGCCGGCCTGCCACCCGAGGCATCCGGCCTGGAGGTCAGCCTGGGCCGGCCTGGGGGCCGGTTTCCCTGCAGTGCGTCTTCTCTCTTCACCCGTTGAAGTCCGACAACTACTTTTCTTCCCTTTTTGCATAGAGAGATATCCACTAGTATCTATTGATATAGATGGTCATATTTCCTATAGACACTTAGCGGTCTGTTAAATTCTTCCAAGTGTTGTGATCAAACGTCAAAACAGGATTAACGGACAATGTCCTTTCAATCTCCCCCTTTTTGATGTTTGATGACAACACAAGGATTTGCAAAAAGATATCTCATTTAAGCATGGCAAAGTTTTTGAGGGAAGCTCCCCCTTAAACTTATACGCCAACAAGGTATACAAGAATATATGTTCAAACGAGAAACATGAAGCAAGCACAAAATATAGACTATGTGAGCAAGGGATATGCGATAATTCTCACCATAGACATCATATAGTAGAGCAAATTTCTCACCATAGGCTTCAAATAGATATAGTCTTGGAATACAATCACCTTGTAACGAACTCCAAAATAGTAGAAGATAAACCGGGGAAGTCCTTACAATAACATAAAGGGGTCCATAATATCCTTACAATAACGATGACATGAGTTCCAAAGTACACCACAAATAGAGTTCACTTAAAACTTAAACAAGTTCGATGCAAATGGAAAACGGGAAATATGAAAACGCAAATGGAGGCAATGCAATGCAAATCCCCGGAGAGCTCTCTCTCCCCCTTTGGCATCAAGACACCAAAAAGGGAGAAAGTGAAGTGAAGGTCCATGATCACTCATCTTCATCCTCATCATAGTCCTCGTCATCCTCAGCGTCATGAGCAGCTGCACCGGAGCTAGACTGACCGGGATCGCCTTGCCAATATGGAGCAAGAGAGGAGGCATCATCACCAAACCAATAAGTGTACTTGTTCTGGGCCATGTAGGTGTTCTCAGAAACTTCAGCGGAGCTAGATGAATAGGTAACACCGAGTTTATCCATGATGGCACGCTGATGGCGGCTGGATGCTTTCTGCTTCTTGTACGACTTGTATTCAGATTTGTTCTTGTGAGCAAAGAAGCAGTTCATCCTTTTGAGTGCTTCAACAAGACCACCTTTCTTCTCTTCGTCATCATCTTCTTCACCAGAATCTCCCTCAGGAGCATCACTAGGAGGCGGCCAAACAGGATCACCCTCGGGCATAGAACGAAGACCAACCATTTCAGGATGAAACAACTCATACTAACTAACCACCTCATCAGGCAACTTGGTGTTGAAGAGAGTCTGCAGAAGCGGACCATAACAGGGAACCTTGCCTTTGACAACCACAACTTCCATCTCATTCCAAAGATAATCAAGCACATCAATTTGCTTCCTCCTGAGATAAAGATCATAGATGTGATGAAGACAATTGACCATCCGGTCACGAACCAAACCCTTCTCTCCAAACTTGATGGCAAGACAGTTTCTCAAAATTTTGTGAACAATCCTCCAGAAAGGATACATATGAACTGTGTGAGGAATCTTCCCACGAAGGCCGCCCTGAGGAGGATAACAATGGCGAATCCCCGTCTCAGCCGGAATGAGCTTAGAGAGATGGAGACGAACATAGCAAGGTGCAACGGGCAATTCCTCAAGACCAAACAGTGCCCCAAACTCGGCCAAAGTTGTTGAACACACAGTATCTGCACTCATCCATGTCAAAGTCCTCTTACCATGCTCAGTGGTGAAAACAACAGTAGCATAAAATTGCTGAAGCAAATCAGGAGAACATGGAGTGCTAACAGTCATGAGCTTAGAGATTTGATGAAAATCCATCATATCCATCACATCAGGCCATGTATCTCTAGCTTGGGCAAGGTTGAAATAATCCACGGGAACATGAGCATTCTTTTTGACTACAATGCGTTGAAGAAAGATTTGCTAGTGCATCTTGCAATAGAATCTACTATCATCTAGGCATGTGGGCTGACCAAAGGCATAAGGGTTGAAAGACACACGATCTCTCTTGAATTCACTAGGTTTCACCTTGACCCAAGATGCACGTACCGGTTCCGCGGGATTGACAGGAGGTGGACCAGATTTCTTGGCAGCTTTCTTGCTTGTTGAACCCTTGACCCCAGCAGTTTTCTTGAGTTTCTTGGCCTTGGGCATGGAGGAAGAGCCTGCATTGAGATCATCAACAATGTCCTCCGGCCCATCAAAGGTTTTGCTGGACTTGCCGGCCCTGCTAGATTGAGGAACCTCCTCTTCCCACTCATCATCCCACTGGTCCATCTTCAACCTTGAGAGGATCTTCAAGAACCACCAACAACGGAGGAGATCTCCCCAAAACAGCCACCAATGGAGAAACTATATGGATGGGGTGGAAGATCGGGGGAATCCCCTTCAGATCTGTGGAGAGGAAGGGTGGGGAGAGGCTCAAAAGGTGTGGGGAGGGTGGAGGAGCTATAGGTGGGGGAGGAGCCGGCCATGGAGGGGGGTCACGAGGTGGAAGACGAATAAAACTGTTCGGGAGCCTTCACGCGAGATATAAGGGACGAAGGCGCGCCGGCCCTGGAGCCGGCGGACGGCCGGGCAACAGCCCGAGAGAACCAGCCCTGAGGCCGGCCAAAACCGGGCGGGAGGCCGGTCCACGACCCGAGAGGTCCGGCCCTGAGACCGGCCTGGGCCGGGTTGGAGGCCGGCCTGAGCGCAGAAACGCCTCCGAAACTCTTCCACTTTCTGATCTTTGACGAGCTTTGAGCTTCCGAACACCTTGCACCTTCAAGAATACCACAGCTGAGAAATCCGTCTTCAAGAATATCCATTGAGCAATCTTTGAGTAATCCGGGGAGATGCGAAACATGGAGAAAACTTCACACATCCAATGGAAAAGATAAAACTCCAAATAAGCAACATTGGATGATTCAAACGATGCTAAACAACGAATATGCATCAACAACTCACGGAAGAACCAACTCTTCAAGGAGAAGAGGGCGGTGGCCTAGGCCACCATATATGAGTGTGTGGTGTGACACCGCGAAGATATATCTTGGGTTCACGGCCACTACTCATCATTGAAGCTCACAATTCATAGAAACGAATAGATAAGCAAATGATTTCTTAATGTCGGCATAATGGGGGGAGGGATAGTCCAATGGATTAGGACCGCACTCCCCCTATGTCCATGCCTACACCTAAACCAAATAGATAGTCAAAATATAGGTGTGTATGCAAGATGGTCAAGTCAAGCTCCTAGAATCCACGATATTTAGCTCATGCCTCAAGAAGGTGAATCTTGCTTCATCAAGTGGCTTCGTGAATATGTCGGCAAGTTGATCTTTGGTTGGAATATAGCCAAGCTCAATATCACCACGAGCAATATGATCCCGAATAAAATGATGACGAATCTCAATATGCTTCGTTCTTGAGTGTTGCACCGGATTGTGGCCAATCTTGATAGCACTTTCATTGTCACATAAAAGAGGCACTTTGTCACAATTGACACCGTATTCCTTTAAAGTTTGCCTCATCCATAACAATTGAGTGCATGCACTAGCGGCCGCCACATACTCGGCTTCGGCGGAAGATAGAGATATACAATTTTGCTTCTTAGAAGACCAACTCACCAAGGACCTACCAAGAAATTGGCATGCCCCGGAAGTTGATTTCCTATCATCCTTGCAACCGGCCCAATCCGAATCCGTGTACCCGGCAAGAGAGAAATTAGTGCCCTTTGGGTACCACAAACCAAACCTTGGGGTATCAACCAAATATCGAAGGATTCTATTGACCGCCACCATGTGGCTTTCTTTAGGAGCGGCTTGATACCTTGCACACACCCCTACACTCAACACAATATCGGGTCTAGATGCACAAAGATAAAGCAAAGAACCAATCATAGAGCGATAAAGTTTTTGCAAACATCGATACCGTCGGGTTAAGTTCAAGATGGCATTTGGTGTCCATGGGAAACCGCTTGCCCTTAGCATTGTGCATATTGAACCTCTTGAGCATGTCTTGGGTATATTTGGTTTGAGAGATGAAAGTCCCTTCATTCAATTGCTTGATCTCAAAACCGAGAAAGAACTTCAATTCGCCCATCATAGACATCTCGAACCTATCGGTCATAAGCTTTGAAAATTCATCATTGAAAGCTTTGTTAGATGAGCCAAATATAATATCATCAACATAAAGTTGGCATATGAAAAGCTCCCCTTTGACCCTCTTGGTAAAAGAGTGGGATCGATTTGCCCCAATTCAAATCCACGGTCTAGCAATAGCTCTCTTAGGTGCTCATACCAAGCACGAGGTGCTTGTTTGAGACCATAGAGCGCCTTATCAAGCTTGTAGACATGGTTAGGGAATTTAGGGTCCTCGAAACCCGGTGGTTGCTTAACATATACCAACTCCTTTAAAGGACCATTAAGAAAGGCACTTTTCACATCCATTTGTTGCAATTTAAAGTTATGATGTGATGCATATGCAAGAAGGATACGGATGGACTCAAGGCGAGCCACGGGTGCATAAGTCTCTCCAAAATCAATGCCTTCAACTTGAGAGTACCCTTGTGCAACCAATCTTGCCTTGTTCCTCACAACCATTCCATGCTCATCTTGCTTGTTCTTGAATATCCACTTTGTGCCTATAACATTGCGGCAATCTTTTGGCTTCTCAACTAGATTCCACACTTTGTTGCGCTTGAAGTTATTGAGTTCATCATGCATAGCTTCTAACCAATCCGGATCTTCAAGAGCTTCAAACACTTTCTTTGGTTCCACCATGGAAATATGAGCTTGATGTTCACTAAAGTTTGCCAATTGCCTTCTTGTGGTAACACCCTTCTTGTGGTCACCAAGGATGTTTTCTAGATGGTGACTCTTTTTTAAAGTCTTTTACAATTCTTGCTTTACGACGGGCTTCGATATCTCATTGCATCTTGGAGGTATCTCTTGATCATCTTGATCATTTGAGTCCCCGTCTTGACCGGAATGTTGACCTTGATCATCTTGAAGCACATCTTCAACAATGAAGGAGAGGGTTGATCTTGGTCATGACCTTGGCTAGCATCAACAATAGGAGAACTTGGTTCTTGCATAGCAACTTGGTCAACATGAGGAGGGTCTTGAACTTGTTCTTGGGGTGGTGCATCATTTGCTTCCATGATAGGCGCCGTTTCAACTTGTGATGAAGAGGCCTCCACTTGAATGGAGCTTGGACTTGCTTGAGGAGACTCGTAATGAATCTCAACGGGACGATGGAAACCAATGCCCATTCTTCTTATAGCATCTTGAGGCTCTTCATTATCTACATCACAAACATGAAATTGCGCCACTTGGGAGCCGTCATTCTCATCGAACCTCACATCACAAGATTCTATGACTTTCCCAACGGTTTTGTCATAGACTCTATAGGTGTGAGATTCGGCACCGTACCCAACAAAAACACCCTCTAAAGCTTTAGATTCAAATTTAGACAAACGAACACTTTTGTTCTTATAGAAACACTTACAACCAAATACTCGGTAGTAGGAGACATTGGGCTTGTTGCCGGTGAGCATCTCATAAGATGTAAACTTCTTGCCAACACGAAAGAATAGCCGGTTAGATGAATGACACGCCGTGGAGATAGCCTCGGCCCATAAGAATAGCGGAGACTTAAACTCCGCCAACATAGACCTTGCCATATCCATGAGAGTCCGGTTCTTCCTTTCGGCTACACCATTTTGTTGAGGGGTATATGCAGCGGAATATTGATGACGAATCCCCTCTTCACTAAGAAACTCATTTAAGGTGTAGTTCTTGAACTCGGAGCCATTATCACTCCTAATGACCAATATAGGGACATTGTGTTGGCGTTGAACTTCATTGGAAAAGTCGATGACGGCTTGTTGGGTCTCATCCTTCGTCTTGAAGAAATAAACCCAAGTAAATCTTGAATAGTCATCAACAATCACCAAACAATATTTCTTCCCACCAAGACTAGGTTGAGGCACGGCACCAAAGAGATCAACATGAAGAAGTTCCAATATCCTCTTTGATGAAATGATGGTCTTGCTTGGATGGGGAGAATCATGCATCTTTCCTTCAACACAAGCCCTACAAAGACGATCTCTAGAAAAAGAAACATTGTCTTTTAGTCCAAGAATGTGGCCACCCTTGTGAAGACTTTGCAAAGTTCTCATGTTGACATGGGACAAGCGGCGATGCCACAACCATCCCACGTCGGCCTTTCCGAATAGGCATATTGCTTGAGTGTTGGTAGACCCCGAAAAGTCCACCACGAACAACTCATTTTCAACATACCCAACGAACATGACCTTTAGAGTCTTGCTCCTCAAGAGTACCACCATATCAATAGTAAAATGGACATCAAAATTCATCTTATTAAGTGCACGAACGGACATAAGATTGTAACCGAGGGACTCGACAAGCATGACATTTACAAGGGTGATATCCTTTGCAACTACCACCTTGCCGAGACCCGTTACCTCCGCTTTTGATTTATCACCATAGGAGACGGATGCTTGATTTATATTTGGTCCCAACTCCGTCATGATCTCTTGCTTCCGGTCATATGACTAGTGCATCCACTATCAACCACCCATTTAGACCCACCGGAAGCATAGTCCTACAAGAAATCATTGCTTGGTTTTAGGTACCCATTTCTCAATGGGTCCTCTTTTGTTAGCAACAAGGGTCTTAGGAACCCAAATAGAATAAGCAATGTAACCATCATAAGGACCAACATATTTTGCATAAACATCCCCATAGTAATCAACATAAAGAAAGTAGTTGGGATTGTTATGCCCCGCAAAGTCACTACGAGTGGTCTTGCCCCTAGTGGCATTACCACCCGCAATGGAGTCTTGGCTTGTGCGGGCTTGGCATTGGTGTTGCTCTTCTTCTTCTTTGCCTTGGCCACATAACCGAGGCCCTCCTTCCCTTTGTGTGGCTTTTGCTCAAAAATTTGAGCAACAACCTTTTCTTTACCTTTAGGAATAGAGGTCTTGGCACTAGTGGCCTTGGCAAGCTCAACCTTCAACCTAGCATTTTCCTCAATAACATTTGCATGATCACAAGAGGGAGTAGAGGTGCTAGGTGAGTTAGATTTGGAAAGTTGAGTTTGAAGTTGCTCATGAGACTTGACTAGAAGAGAGTGGGTACTTTCCAAGGCCTTGTGAGCCTTGTTAAGTTTCTCCACATCCTCAAGGAGTCTAGCATTAGCAACCACAAACTCGGCTTTCTCCTTTTTAATCACTTTATATTTAGCAAAGACATGATCTCTATCCTTAATGATTTTAGCAATTATTTCATCATTTTTATCATCAAGAGACTCAATTCTTTCCTCAAGAGAGGTTCTATATTCACTCTCTTCTTCAAGAGAAGCATTCAAGGATTCTATGGAAGCATTCAAGGATGCTATGGTGAGAGAATCCTCTCTCTCAATTTTTCCCTTGTCATCAAGGATTTCTTCGGCCGCATCAAGTTGTCTCAAGAGAGACTCAACATATGCCTTAGCTTCACCTTGCAAGTTAGCCACAATAGTATCGGAAGCAACAAGTTCTTTCTTAATCACAAGACTAGTTTTATCATCTATTTCATGCATAGTCTTGGGAGTAGAAGATGATACCTCGGTGACGGAAGCCATGAGGCAACGAGCGGTGTTGATGGAGAGGTTCTCATTGGGGGATTCGAAGAGAGAAGGAGGTGGAGTTGATACAATGGCCAAAGCGGCCACCTCACGAGTGGGTTCTTCTTCTTCTTCGGAATCCTCGGAAGGATACTCTTCTTGAGTCAACAACACAATTCTTGGTGCTTTCTTGAAGAATGGCTTCCTCTTGACAAAAGGCTTCTTTTGTATCATTTTGATTCGCCCTTGAGGACAAGCCTTCCACCGTTTTGCTCTCTATTCTCATAAGGACAATCTTGATGAAGTGATGCTTGTTATGACAATTGTAGCAAGTCTTTATCCTATTAGCAAACTCCTTCTTCCCGCTTGGATTGTTTGCATGATCAACTTGAGCCTTTGCCTTGGCCGGGTCACGCCAAAAGTCCTTGTTGCAAGAGCTATGTGACCATGGAGGGCTTGTTCAAGATCATCGGGAGGAAGGTTGTTCGGGCATGCTTCAACTTCATCATGTTCATCAAGGCACACAACCTTGGCCTTCAAAGCAAGAGAGGGACCTTGCTTCATTCCCATGGCCCTAGCACGGTTGTCTAGAGCATTCTTGGTGGCAATCTTGGAGGCTTGTATCTCTTGCATAACTTCATTGGATGTCATCTCAAGGTAGTTGAATTTTCCTTGAATGGCCTTCAAGTCAACGGGCTCGAAGGGCATGAGAGCATTCACATACTTCCTCTTGATCCAAGCATCATCCACATAGGTTGCCCCAACATTGAAAAGGCTTGGGCAAGAATCTTGAGTCTTGCATACATCTCTTCATGAGTTTCACTATCAAGCATGTAGAAGCCTTCGACTTCATTGTTCAAAGCATCAAATCTATTCCTCTTCATGCTTTCATTTCCAAGAAATGCCACCTCAAGGCACTCCCAAGCTTCTTTGGCGGTGGAGACTTTTGAATGTGATGAAGACCACTTTCTCCAACGGCAAGTTCAATCATGTGGAGAGCGGAAGCATTGAGTTGTTTCTCGGCACCTCTCTTCTTGTCAAGTTGTTAGGATTCACGGCCTTGTATCCCTCTTGAATGATCCTCCAAAGCTCGATAGAGGAACTGTTGATATGAGATTTCATTAAGTGTTGCCAAGTAGCAAAAGCAATGCATTAAGTTTAGGAGGTGGACCCAAAGGGTTTATGCGAGTATGATGGATAGGTGGGTCGGGAGAGTACAAAGGGAACCCCATGGTACTCCGGCTTCCCACCTTCGGGAGTGGTGGTAGATGTGGAAGATTTCTTAGGGTCGGTTTCTTTATCTTCAACCCCTTTCTTTTCCCTTTTCCCTCCTCGGTATCACCGTCATGGGAGGTAGCGGAGTCATCTAGTGGGGTGGTCTCCTTAGGAACCTTGCCACTTGCGAGTTGTGTGATCAACTCACGCATCTCGGCAAATTTGGTATCCATGGACGATATCAAAGATGTCTCCATCGATTTGAGATCGGCCATGGATGCCGTAGTGGCTTGGTCATCCAAGGGATCACCATCACTTCGTGTCATACTTCTCTTAGGCGGTTAAGCCCAACAAGAGAGCCGAGGCTCTGATACCAATTGAAAGGATCGTATGACACCTAGGGGGGGGGGGTGAATAGGTGCTACTTCAATTTTAGTACTTTTTCAAATTAGGCTTGACACAAAAGGTAAATTCTCTAGATATGCAACTAAGGTGAATTTACCTATATGACAAGCAAGCAACTAAACAAGATACACGAAGTAAAGACTATAAACAAGGATAGAAGTAACCGAAGTGAAAGCACGCGGAGACACGGATGTAATCCCGAGTTCCTCCTTTTTAGGGGAGTACGTCTCGTTGGAGAGGTGTGAGCTACCACAAAGGTCAAAACTCAACCGCCACAAAGGCGGACGCACCTTCTTCTCCGATGAACCGCACCACAAAGGTTTGGTTCACCTTCCACTATCGGAATCCTTCAAGGCGGAATCCGGAGCCCTTACAACAACGATCCGGGGCACAACCCACAAGAGGATTGGGGGCTCCCGAACAGCTACAAATCTGTCACAAAGACAATCAAGTGAGTACAATAAGAGGCTAGGTTTTCCCAATGGAAATCCTAGCAAAGGGTCCCTCAAGTGAATGAGGGGGAAATGAAGAACGGCTTGGTGAAGATGTAGATCCGGGGCTTCTCCTTCAATCCTCCAAGTATCAACGAGTTTGGGTGGAGGGATTGGGAGATCTATCAAATCTTGAGCTTGCAATTAATGGTGTTCTTCAATGTGGTCAAGCTAGTTGTCCAAAGGTTGGTGAAGAGGTATTTATAGTTCCCTTCAAAATATGGCCGTTGAAGGGGTAAGTGACGACGCAGGAAACAGGGCCGGCCTGGGGGCCGGCCTGGGCCGGTCTGGGGACCGGCCGGGCTGCCGAGACAACCGGCCTGGGAACCAGCCTGGGCCGGCCTGGGGGCCGGGCTGGGCTGGCTGGGAGCTTGTCGACCTGCCAACCAAACCGGCCTGCGTGCCGGCCTGGGCCGGCCTGGAGGACAGCCCGAGGCAACCGGCCTGGCGGCCAGCCTGGGCCGGCCTGGGGGCCGGCGAGCTGCCCGAGCCAACCAGCCTGGGCCGGCCTGGGGGCCGGCCTGCCACCCGAGGCATCTGGCCTGGAGGCCAGCCTGGGCCGGCCTGGGGGCCGGTTTCCCTGCAGTGCGTCTTCTCTCTTCACCCGTTGAAGTCCGACAACTACTTTTCTTCTCTTTTTGCATAGAGAGAGATCCACTAGTATCTATTGATATAGATGGTCATATTTCCTATAGACACTTAGCGGCGTGTTAAATTCTTCCAAGTGTTGTGATCAAACGTCAAAACAGGATTAACGGACAATGTCCTTTCAACAATCCCCAAACTCCTCCTTCGCAATCTTGCTGCAATGGCGCCCAAGAATGCCACCGCGTCTAAGAAGGGCAAGGCGGTTGTGCAGGGAGGCGAGTCTGCCGCGACGCGGCAGGACGGCGACCTCGAGCCGGCTCTGACCGGCTTCCGCTTCAAGGAGGCGCAGCTGGACAAGGTGCGCCACATGGCAGCCTCGGAGACCAACGAGCACGGCGCTTCGGTGCTCAAACCGGCGGATAATGTCGGCGCCGGCTTCTACCCCATCTTCATGCACACCCTCTACACCGGGCTCGTGGCTCCCTTCTCCGACTTCTTCTTGGTGGTTCTGGAGCGCTATTAGATCCAGATTCTTCACCTCCACCCCAACTCCATCCTCATCCTCGCCATCTTCGCCTACCTCTGTGAGGCGTACATGAAGTTCGGGAGGACTTCCGCAAGCGCTGGTTCCTCATGAAGTTCGGGAGCGAGAGTCCCTACTTCGATCTGCCTGAGGCGCTTCCGACGAAGAGGGCAAGCTGGTCTTCCAAGACACTCAAGAGCGCCGCCCTTGGCCCCGTGGTGAGGCGCTTGAAGGACCTCCGCGAGGCAGGTCTCACCGGGCAGATGGTGGCCAAGGACTTCGTGAGGCGTCGCATCGCTCCACTCCAGAGGCATGCGGACGCGATGTGGCTGTACTCTAACTAGAGGGACAAGATGCGCCTGAGCGCTACCCTCTTCACGCAGGAGGAGGTGCACAGCATCATGGAGATCCTCTTCATGTCTCCAGACATCCCCAAGGCCAACGACAAGACCGTCCCGCTCCACGGGCTTGATCTCGGGCGCCGCGTCACGCTCGTGTAGACGATGCCAAAGTTTGACCAGTGGGGCCTTGTGCCTGAGGGGCATGTTGGGCCTCGCGAGGATTCAGAGTCAGCGGCGCAGGGGGCGCCAGCTGACGGCGAGGATGAGACGACGGAGACGTCTGCAGTGTCTGACGCAGGCGCGACCGGCGCCTCGGGAGGCCCCGCTTCTTCGGCGGAGAACTCGAGCACCTCGAAGGGTGCGCCGCCTGACGTTGAGATCCACGAGATCTCCTCAGGCAGCGGCGACCAGTTCATGGTCGCTCCCTCGCAGCGTGTCGAGGGAAAGGAGGAGAGTGATGATGATGGTGCCTCATCGGGCCACTACGAGCCCCGCTCCAAGGCGATCCAAGACAGGAACGCCGGAGCCCGGGAGGAGGCAGAGGCTGGCGCCAAGGCGGGCCAGGCCAGGTCTGCCGGGGCACGGAAGAGTATGGAGCCCAGTGCTCCGCCTGCGCGGCAGATGCCGAAGAGGAAGTGGGTCGACACCGCAGCGTAAGTCTTGTATTTCCCCCCCTTAACTGATGCTGTTCTTGTGTAGTCCTCTCGAGGGATTTCTGAACTTTTCTTCTCCAGGCGCCCCGAGGAGCCAAAGAGGCGGAGGCTCTGGAGGCTTGGAGAGATCCCCAGCGCTGCAGCGGCGTCTGTAGCGCCTACGGCTGAGGTGGTGCCTCACGAGGCCACCGCTCCTTCTCCCGAGACTGCGGCGCCACCTCCTGAAGTGGGGGAGCGCCACGAGGAGGAGGTGGAAGCTGAGGCGACAGTGCCGCCGACTGCGCGGCCTGACGCCTCTCCTGTGCGGCAGGAGAAGGTGATGGAGGAAGATGCGGCGAGGACCGCGTCGCCGGTGAAGGAGCGCGCGGAGGAGACAGCGGCGTCGGCGGAGACACACGCTGAAGTTGAGATGGAGGAGGCTACCGTACCGTCGCCTCCACCAAGCGCAGGCCCTGAAGAGCCGGCGATGGACACTGAGGATGCCGCGGGGGCGGCCTCAGCAGAGAAGACCATCCCTGCCCCTGGGGGAGAAGAAAGTGCACCCCAGGGGCAGAAAGATGGTGGGGCTGATGGCGAGGGCACTTCGAGCCCCTAGAAAGCCCCCAGCGTGGAAGAAGTGGGAGGCTCTCACCAGAGCCCCCAGGCGCGCCTCGAGGCTACTCCGAGCCCAAGGCGTGACGTTCCAGAGTCCTCGGCAGGCGCCGGCGCTTCCAAACCTTCTGGTGAGACATGGGCCTTAGTCCTGCGGGGTCGGCGCCCGGTTGCAGCTCGCCGAGATGATGTCCTTCGCTCGGCGAGGGAGGTGCTCGATGGGCTTGAGGCCCAGCTCGCCGAGGAAGACCGCGCCAGGGCGGAGGAGGACGCCGAGCTTGCGCGAGGCTGGGCCTGCCTCCAGGAGACCGTGGAGCGCTGCCGCCAGAAGGACGAGGCAGCCCAGGCGCAACGCGAGGCGGCGCTACGCTCTGCTGAAGAGATCCGCATCAACGTGGTCCGCGAGGCTGAGGAGACCCTTGCGGACCTGAGTGCTAGGCGCGAGGCTCTCGAGGCGGAGACCGAGGCCAAGCATCAGGAGCTGGCGGCGCGCGAGGCGGCGGTCTCCACCAAGCACCAAGAGCTTGTGGACCGCGAGGCGGGGATCTTCGCCGAGTCAGAGAACGTGCGGCAGAGCTTGGAGAGGTTCCGTGAGGACCTGCGCATACGCGAAGGGCTGATCGTGCAGCGTGGGGCAGAACTCAACCCCCGCGAGCCTGAGCTGCGCAAGCGCGAGGAGCAGGTAGAGCAGATCGAGAAGGATCAATCCGCGCAGCGGGAACACCTGGAGGCTCGCGAGAGCAAGGTGACCCAGGACGAGGAGTTCTACCAGAAGCGCCTTGTGCAGACCAACGAGAACCTCCGCAAGAAAGAAGAGAAGATGGCGGAGGAGTCTGCGACCAAGGAGAAGCTCTTCCGCGACCAATGCTCCAAGGGGTTCGCGGAGAAGGCCAAGAAGCAGGAGGATCGCTTCACGAAGAGACGCGACGAGCTCAATGCTCGCATCAGGGAGCTTGAGGCTCAGAAGAAGCGACTTCACTCCCGCCTCCAAACTGCCGTGGAAGCCCGGAAGCGCGCGGAACAGGACCTTGCTTCCTTGACGCAGGACATGACCGAGATGCAGCAGCAGGTGGGGCCTGTTGTAGAGCTTGTCGAGGAGGCTCGGCAGAGCGCTCTGGCCGCGCAGGTCCTGTCGCGCCAGCGGGAACGCATGTTCCTCTCCCTGGTGAGCTGTGCGCGGACCGTCGCGGGCCGCCTGGGAACCGAGGCCCCCGTACTCCCCGCCGAGGGGAACTCTGACGTCACCACCTACCTCGGCTTCTTCGAGCAGCTCCTCACCAGCCTTGAGGAGGTCGTGACGAGCCTCGACGACCTGGTCGACAACGAGAGCCACGAGCTCCTCGGCGTCGCGGTCGGCCAAGTCTTCGCCAACCTCGCGCATCTCCATCCTGGCATCGACTTCGCGGCCGTGACGGAGCCCCTGGATCTGAAGCTCGCCTCGAAGCTGGACGCCTCGGTGTGGGATGACGTGGAGAAGTACGTCCAGCGCTTCGGGAGGGTCGAGGATGACTCGGCCCAGGAGGGCGACGGCGAGGCAGGCACTGAGGAGGAGGATGACGAGGTTGTCGATGGCGAGGACGACGACAGCCCTGCTGCGTGAGCTGCTCCTGCGGAGTGATGTGTTGGCGCACTAGTTATCTTAGGATTTGCCATTTCCATTTTGTAATGATTTGTAAAGACACTTTTGTTTCATGCAAGTGTAAGCGCCCCTCGGGAGGCCTTTTATCTGTTTCCTCATGTCTTTTTCGCTCTACGTCGTTAGGACCCTGCTTTCAGCGCAAATAGCACCGCCGCTTCGGTATGCCAGAGTCAGGGCTCGACAAGGCCGGGGGGTGCGTACGGCTTAGAGAGGTAAGAGCTCTCGAGGCACGATGCTCGGGAGCTCCCCTTTGACGTGCAAGCAGCCCATGAGCCGTAAGAGAGAAAAGAGTGGCTCGAGGGGCGGCAAAACCAGCGAGAGAGAAAAAACTCGTGAGGCGTAAGTTCTGGACTTAGCTTTCTTTTGCGAGACATTTTCCTTGTTGGGGGTGTTGTGTCCCTCGCGAGGCGTTTCCCCTCTCGAGTTTACCTGAGGCTGGTTTGGAGCTCCGCAGCCCTGTAGGGTGTCTTGTTCCCTGCGTTGGAGAGAGAGACATACCCACAAGCAATGTATGGTTGTACAACTCATGCGCGCTCATAGATTTCCTCATGGGTATCTCACGAGGAGAATAAGCACCAAGGTCCTTGGTGAGGTGACGTGTATGGGAGCTAGCCCACAAGTCAGAGCTCTTTGGTGAGATAACGGTCGTGGGCGGAGAACCACGAGTTAGAGCTCGGATCCTTTGGGTTTTGCAGTGCTGCTGGGATGCTCCCGAGGCACAGGCACCGTGCTCAGCCCCCGCTCACGAGGTGCGCATGGGGAAAAATGTGAGCGCGAATGAACGTAAGAAAAACAACTCACCAAGCAATATTACATAACGGCGCCGAGGCGCAAAAGGTTCATGATGACCTGAAATTGTTCACTACACTTGGCGAGGCCAAGACAAAGTCCGCCATGTCTGGGCATGGGGTTCCACATGGAGTGGCTGAGGCTTCTCGCGGCCCGTGGCGACGCGTTATAGAGAGCTCTCAGTGGAGATGGCCCTCGTGAAGGGAAAGCTTGGTGAAGCTGGGAGGTGAAGACGCGTGCTTCCCTCTTGAGACAAAAAAAATGCCTGCCGCGATGTGATCACGGGTAGAACTTGCGTAGATGCTCGATGTTCCACGGGTTCTTGACCGGGGTGCCGTCCTCCGTCTCGAGCCGTACTGCGCCGGGCCTGGCGATGTGCGCGACCCTGTAGGGGCCTTCCCACATAGGTGAGAGCTTGTGGAGGCCTTCCCTGGAGAGTATCCTCCTCAGGACGAGATCGCCTATCTCGAGGGTGCGCGGGCGGATGTGGCGGCTGTGGTAGCGGCACAGATCTTGTTGGTACTTTGTCGCCCGGAGGGCGGCACGGTGACGTAGTCCATCGAGCAGCAGCAGGTCGTCGTTGTGGAGCTCCTCTTGATCGTCCTCGTTGAAAGCAAGGATCCGTGGGGACCCATGCTTGATCTCGGTGGGGAGGACTGCTTCAGCGCCATAGACGAGAGCGAACGGCGTTTTTCCAGTGGGCTTCGTGGCGGTGGTACGGATGGACCAGAGCACTGAGGGGAGCTCTTCAATCCAGTTCTTGCCGTGGGCCTTGAGGCGGTTGAAGCTTCTTGTCTTGAGGCCCTTGAGCACTTCAGCATTCGCTCGCTCAGCCTGCCCGTTGCTTCGTGGGTGAGCCACCGAGGCGAAGCAGAGCTGGGTGCCGAGGCTCTCGCAGTAGGCCCTAAAGATGCCACTGGTGAACTGTGAGCCGTTGTCGGTGATGATGCGATTGGTGTTGTGGGTTTGTCACGTCAGGTGTCATGGATGACTTCGTAGGTGTGGGATTACGCGAGTCAAGCATCTCCGAGCTTGGGATCGCAGGAACAAAGATCAACACAGATTTACCCAGGTTCGGCCCCCTCAATGTGAGGTAAAAACCTACTTCCTGCCTACCCTAGATTGGTATTGATATGATAATCGAGGTGTTACAATGGAGGCGATCCGATCTGGTACTCGCCGTATGAGCTAGGGTTTAGGGCTTGATAGCTTGTCCCCTCTAAGTCCTGCGAGTCCTCTTTATATACACAGAGGCTCGCCAGGTTACAAAGGAAACTTTCCCCACAAGGAATACGTCCCAGAGGCCTACTCGGAGACTACTTGGTCTTCACGTCCTCCGGGATATGTCTTCTAGATCTTCCCCTTATGGCGGTTCAATATTGGGCTCGCTCCCAAGTGGGTTTTGTTCATGCGAGTAAGTCGCATTGGGCCGCGGGTTAATCCAGAAAGTATTCCCCCGACATTAGCCCCCAAGTTTAGCTTGGATTTCGAGTGAAGGCTTCTTCGTCTTAACAAACCCCTGAGCCGTGCACATGAATTATCCCAGCTGAACTCCAACCTTCATATCCGCGACTTATAACTCTTCTTGGCGGCTCAAAAGTGCGACTTAACCTGCCTCGACGGTTGATTTTCAGATCTAAACGTCTTCCGCGCCTGGGCTATTTATCCCGGCGTTCTGCGTCAAGCTTGCATTACGCATCCGCTGCTCCTTTCCGCCGCCTCCAATCCACTTCTCGTTTCCCAATCCTTTGGTGAAGATCTCCATCAATCTGAGAAAATGTCTCGCCGCAAGTGCAACTGGGAAGGCTCGTGGATCGACGAGATTTCTGGAATCCCTACTGCACGGGCCTTCTTCCACCAAAAGATCAATGCGAATGGCGAGCAGCTGGCGAGGAGGTAATTCCCAACCCTCAACCAGGAGAAGTAGTGATATTCGCGGAGCATGTTGAGCGCGGGTTCAAGCCCCCGGGCTCTCTCTTCTTCCGCTCCTTGATGCAGCGGTTGGGTCTCCGCTTCCATGATATTGGCCCTAATTCGATGTTGCAAGTGAGCAACTTCCACGTCCTCTGCGAAGATTATCTGGGTATCCCGCCTTCAATAGATTTCTGGCTTGCTCTTTTCAATTGCAATAGTCAAAGGGAAACCACAGATGGTCCTTTTCTCCAATGCGGCGCCATTTCCTTCCAACGCCGTAGGGGTAGTATTTTCCCAAAACTAACCCTTGCCAAGAAAATCAAGGATTGGCAAAGGACATTCTTCTATTGCAAAAACACTTCTCCTGAGGGTGAAATTCCTCTTCCTCTTTGGTCTCCTCTTCCCTTCGAGGCTACCGATGCTCTGTCTTCTAATCTGATCCTTCTTCGTTGCCCTTTATCGAATCCCTTTAGACAAGGTGAGGGCGCTGACACTCCATGGTCTCACTGGATTAGATCTCATATCTTGCTGGACTAAGTGGCGAATTCAGCCTGTGAGTCGCCGCTCGCGACTTATATGGATTTCACTTGTCATGCAAACGACGTCGACCGTACTTGCCCTGAAGATTGGGACAAAGGGGAATGGATAAATTTCATTCGCCGAGTGACGGACGAGGATATCGACTCGTATGATAACGTCGGGCTTGCTCCCTTCTGGGCTGAGCACAAGCCTTTTGTGGTAATGTTTACTTGTCACCTGTTTCCTCGAAAATTCCTTCTCCAAAATTAATTATTTCTGACCTGAGCTCCTTTTCAGATCGACCCTATTTCTGGGTTCTTCCCTCAGAGGACGTCGACTTGAACCAAGAAACCGCGGCTGAGTCGTCAAAGCAAGCCGCAGCCTTTGGCGAAGATACAGTTATGCACGATATTGTCTCCGAGCCGAGGGTAGCGCTTCTGAAGAGGAGCAACAAATGGCCGACGCTCTTCTGTCCTCGACTCCAAATACACCTTTCTTGGAACTTCCTGAGGTGCCTCGCAGGTCCTCGAAGCGTATTTTATGCAAGAGCTCAGAAGACCCCGCGCAGCCTGAGAAACGCCGCAAAGCCTTGGCGCTACTGGTAGAAACAAGAACTGCCAAATCTTTAAAACTTGCTGATCCCAACAAGGCTACTTTCTCTTCCGAGGCTGTTGCAAAGGACTGCTTCTCAATAAGCTCGGGTAATTGTTTGCGACTCTCTCCTTTTCCTTTTGTGCTTGCGTATTTTTGGCAAGGAATTGCTGATCACACTTCTTTTCATACTCTGTAGGTTCAGATTTGCAAGGTTTATCTTCTCCTTCCTCTGGTTGCCTGATGAAGAGTATCCGTGTCGCCTCTGGGTATGGTTCGCCTTCTTTTCAATGTTGCGGCTCTGCTAGGTCAGCTTATTAACCCATCAATGTTTTGCAGGGCCATGCCTGAAGAGGATACCAAGTCTAATTCTCATCCCACTTCTTCTCAGCCAGCTATGAGCGAGGATGATGCTGCTGATGAAAACGTGGGAAACAGTAATGGTGCGACTCATCCAAGGCCCTCCCTGGAGGAAGGTATTTGATGCGGCTCCTGCCACGACCCAGTCGCAGCTCCATCCGCAACTCCTGCTGTTGGTAGGGTATCCACTGAAATAGAATTCCAGCTCCAGGAAATAGTTCCAAGTCAATTGCAGATGCCATAATTGCTGCTGGAGATAAGCATGCTGCTCTGCTGCGCGGCTAGTTGAGCAATTTTCTTCAAGTCGCCAGGTACATATACCGTAGCCCCCAAGGATCAAAACCTTGTGTCATCGCACGGGGTGTTGATTCTTTTCCTGGCTCCAAATCTCGAGCCCCCAAGTTCCTGGATAGTTTACCATGCATTTTGCTCTGTTTATTTTCAGCTTGAACTGTCCTTGCTTGATGCTTCTGGCTCAATAAAGGGTAAAGGCATTTCCATAGATCATCCTGAAATGATGCAGTCTCCCTGGAGCAGCATAATGAGGTCATTAGGGACCAAGATCAGGAAATAAAATCTCTCAAAGGTCAACTCGACTCCTGTGAAGAGCAATTTAAAGAACTTGAAGCCGATATGCAGCAGCGACTCATGGAGAAAGACGAAGTCATTAGATCTTTGCGAGAAGGGCTGACTCTTAAATCTGAATTGATTGATCGCCTGAAGGGAGACCACGCAAAGGAACTCGCCGCGCGAGATGAAAAATATAACTCGCTGTTCAAAGCCTTTGAGGGTTTTGGCTCCATGGTCAAATCAGCCATCCTGCAGCTTGCTGGTTCGTCTTTTATTCCTTTAATCATATATTTTGGGTAACCAACGTGAGTCTCTGACTTGTTTCTTGCCTTTTCTTTCTTGACATAGGCCTGAGGCCCCAGTGTCCCGCTCCAACTTGAAGGATCAACTGGTATATCTGTCTGACTTCAGCCAGCGCTTCTTAAAGGTTACCAAGGAAGTTATGACGGTAATCTCTCCTGCGACTGATGGCCCAACATCTTGCGAGTATTGGATAAATAAACTGCTCAAGGCTCCGCATTATGTCTCTGATTGGAAACGATCCTCTGCTCGCGCCGGAGCCGCGCATGTCTTGACATTGCTCCGAGCATATTATCCAAGATAGATGTTGGCAAGGTTGCTCGCCACGGCCTGGCGATGAGCGCGGATGATACTGAACTGCCAATAAGCGAGTACTTCGATATCTGGAAAGGGATGCGCGGATATGCCACAAAATTTGTTGATAACTTAGACTTGGGCACTTATCTCGAAAATTCAATCTTGATGGGAGCAAGGTGCCAAAGGAAAAGTCCACAGGAGCTGAGTCATCTCGGGCTGCTACTCCAGCAACAGTATCTGGTGGCCCTTCTGCCTCGTCTGGCGGCGCCCTGATTATTAGGCACCTGCGACTGCAACGCGAGACAAGCCGCGCCAATTCCCACTCCTGTAGCTCGGAAGAAGAAAAATAAATAATGTGGGACATGCCCGTTAGTCTGTAAGACATTCATGTATTATAAACAGTATTTTGGTGACCTATAAGCAGGTTCTTTTCATGATAATTCCATTAAGTAGACGCTCGCGCGGCTCAGTATTTCCTAGGAACATGTGTGTTCAGGGTCGAGAGCGGCCATGATAGGCAATCAAGCTCGATTGACGCCACACCCCAGTACTTTGGCCGCATAATGCAAGACGCTTCTAGCTTAAGGATTGCCACTAGTTTGGCAAAATTTGAGGTGCGATTGGTACTCGCGATGCTCGTAAGGAGCCCTCAAGGGTCAGTGATATATGAAATTCAAAAGACTCAGCGACTCAATGATAGTTGAGGCGAAACGACAAACCCTTGAATGTCAAGGGTGCCGGCTTTATTTCATAATCACTCGATGTTTTACAGGGTGTTACAGGATGATGCAGGCCCTTTAATGCGGGTTTTCTATTCCCCGCAGGCCATGCATACTTGATACTCATCGCACTTAGTTGCGAATTAATACTCCTAACGGAGTGGGTTGAACACCTGATTGGTTCAATTTTGAGTCGCTAAAAGCGACTCGGGTCGAGCATGATAGCTCCGATGTATGTCTCATGTTGAAGCAGAGAGCAATTTGTTAGGCGATTAGCCGCACTGAGCTGCGACTTATGTGAGTTGAGTTTGCTTTGTAAGGACTCACGATAACTGAGCCTCTTTGGCTGGGGTTGTTGATCGAGGCTGGGTCTATGCACATGCGCCATCTCTTGTCTTCTTTTTGTATCAAAGCGACCTCTGGGGCATTATCTTGCTGATGCGCGACTTCTCGGTGGGTATTTACCATCCGGTGGCTGCATCCTGTTGGCCGCCCGCGGTACCTCCAACGCGACTCGTTTTGAGCTGCGATTACCGATCTGCGACTGATATCCATGTGAGGAGTTGGCGATGCAAGCTTCTTCTGCGAGTACTGAGCCTGCGTTCTCGCATTCTAACGCTCTCTGCCTGTCTCCATATATTGTAATAACACCGTTTGGTCCTGGTATCTTTAACTGTAGGTAGACGTAGCAGGGGCGGCGGTAAATTTGACATAGGCTTCTCTTCCAAAGATCGCATGATATGAGCTTTTGACTGCTACAACCTCAAAGTCTAGGAGCTCTGTGCGGAAGTTCCGCTCTGTTCCAAAGCTAACTTCAAGTGTTATCTTTCCGATTGGTCGCGTAACAGCTCCTGGGATTATGCCTTGAATTTCTTTCCTGGATGGTCGCAGCCTCGTCTCGGGTATATTCATTCTTCGGAGCGTGTCTTGATATAGGATGTTTACTCTTCCTCCTCCGTCCATTAGGACCTTACTTAACTTGTATCCCGCGACTTCAGGCGTGACCACAAGAGCTGGCTGTCCTGGATCTCTTACTTCTGGGGGGTGATCGCCGCGACTCCAAATAACCGATTGCTCTGTCCAGCGACGATACCTTTCTGGCGTTGAAATCTGACCGCTCTTCCGGCTTCCATCCGTTGTTTGTACTTCCACTGTATGAAACTGTCCTATGTTTCTTCTAGGTAAAACGTCAGGCCCTTGATGAGAGCTAGATTTATTCTTGTGCTGCATTGATCCGCTGCGAGCCGCATCTGGCGTGTCGCCTTCTTTCCACCTCCGGTAATAATGACATTGCGCCTTTGTGTGACCGCTGGCCTGCCATCTCTCCTGCGATGTAAGTCGCACGTCGAAGATCCCCTTGCAGTTATTAGGGAGTAAGGCCTTATCACTCCTTGCTCCTTCATCTGGTGTGCGCGATGTTCAGTTTGCGCGACTTGCAATTTCC
Organism: Poa pratensis; assembly: GCA_947311845.1. Taxonomy (NCBI): domain Eukaryota; kingdom Viridiplantae; phylum Streptophyta; class Magnoliopsida; order Poales; family Poaceae; genus Poa; species Poa pratensis. The sequence continues at coordinate 41,185,793 of CAMZMU010000083.1, read as the reverse complement.
CTGTTGGGTTCTGTGATAAGCCGCCTGTCCCTTATCTGTCTTTGCGTACTTGTCAGCTGTTGCCAAAAGCTGGTCGAAACTATCAATCTTGTGCTCAGCGCGACTTAATTTGTGCACCAGCGGCTCAAATCTACAGTTCTTCTCATAGCTTGTATTGCAGCTGTACTGTTAAGTTTTTGGCGGAGCCAAGGATCTCCGCGATTCTCTTGATCCAGTCACCGCTTGATTCGTCCTCTTTTTGAATGCATTGTCTAAGGTTTTTCATGTCTTCTGTTTGGAATCTGTTGATGAACTTGTCCTTCAAGTCTTCCCATGTGCTTATTGATTTTGATGGCAGCCTTAACAGCCAATCCCTAGCTTCTCCCTGTATTGCCAAGTGGAATATTTCGCACGTACTTCTGAGTTACATCAGCCCCTGTCATGCTTGCCTCGTATCTTCTATCCATAAGGCAGGGTCTTGGTCACTGCGATAGGTGGTGACTCGCTGCGACTCCGAAGTTCGGGGGGAAACGAGTGAGCCGTATTTCCTCTCCAAAACATGCTGGTCCTTTCAATAATGAATAGGAGTTTACTGGCGCTGAATCTTCATCTGAATCAGTTTCAATCTGGGATGGCTGAGTCGCTCCGGACGTGTGACTCGCCTTCTATCTTCTTTTCTTTTTCCAATGATACCTGCAAACCTGCTAGCTGGTTGACCACTTCTTCGACGCTGCACTTTTCTCCTCCCCATGATACCTCGTTTTGCGGCTCATTGGGCGTGACTCCATACATATTTGCTTGTTGTAAAGCAGCGGTTTGCAGTAGGTCGATCGCAGCGAGCTTCCTTATCAGCTCGTGTGTCTCCAACCGGTGCTATCTTTGACAATATCCCTATCGCGGCATGCACGTTGCTCTCGGGTCGCCGTGGAACTGTGATTTCATCTCTCCTCTGTCCATCTTGATCTGATGTTTTTGCTGCCAACGACGGAGTCGCCATCTTCTTCTTGGAGTTTCTTGCGCTCAGATGTCGTCTTGGTTCGCCGCCTGGTGCTTTGGCTGCAGCGACGGAGTCGTCGACCTTCTTCTTGGAGTTTTTCGCGCTCAGCCGCGAGTCTTTGTGCCTCTTCACAGAGTTCCGTCCTGATAGCTTCAATCTCTTCAATCTTGAGGTCTCCTTCCTGATTTGGTAGAGATCCCCAAACAGGTCTTGACGGGACGGGGATGGGTAGTCTTGCTGTAGCTTGTTGTAGCTCCTCCAACACGCGGACCCTGACCGGCCGCAGTTCCTCACCGACTCGCTTCCTTGAGTCGCATCTATAGATCTGCGACTGACGGATCCGACGAAAACTTTTACTGATCCGATGGGAACAATGTATCCAAACTCGATGCGATCTGCCTCGGGTCCCCACTCTGAGTCGTCGATGAAGGGGACCCATTGATGTCTTCAACTTGGCCGATGGCGATGTCCTTGAAGCCTGATTTCGATCCTGCGCGGAACGTGACGCTTTTGACCGCAGGCCCCACGGTGGGCGCCAACTGTCGTGGGTTTGTCACGTCAGGTGTCATAGATGACTTCGTAGGTGTGGGATTACGCGAGTCAAGCATCTCCGAGCTTGGGATCGCAGGAACAAAGATCAACACAGATTTACCCAGGTTCGGCCCCCTCAATGTGAGGTAAAAGACCTACTTCCTGCCTACCCTAGATTGGTATTGATATGATAATCGAGGTGTTACAATGGAGGCGATCCGATCTGGTACTCGCCGTATGAGCTAGGGTTTAGGGCTTGATAGCTTGACCCTCTCTAAGTCCTGCGAGTCCTCTTTATATACACAGAGGCTCGCCAGGTTACAAAGGAAACTTCCCCACAAGGAATACGTCCCAGAGGCCTACTCGGAGACTACTTGGTCTTCACGTCCTCCGGGATATGTCTTCTAGATCCTTCCCCTTATGGCGGTTCAATATTGGGCTCGCTCCCAAGTGGTCTTTTGTTCATGCGAGTAAGTCGCATTGGGCCGCGGGTTAATCCAGAAAGTATTCCCCGACAATTGGGCACGCCGAAGCGACAGGCTAGGCCTCTGATGAATTTCACCGCTGATCTCGCCGGGATGCTGCGCACCACTTCGACCTCCGCCCATTTGGTGAACTTGTCAATGGCGACGTAGAGGTAGCGGTAGCCCCCGCTGGAGCGTGGGAATGGTCCCAGGATTTCCAGCCCCCAGACCGCGAAGGGCCAGGAGAGCGGGATGGTCTGGAGCCCCAGTGCAGGCTGGTGGACTTGCTTGGCGTGGAATTGGCATGCCTCGCAACCTGGACAACGGTGGTTGCGTCTTGAAGCACTGAGGGCCAGTAGAATCCACTCCTGAAGACTTTCCCTGCAAGGGTGCGTGATGATGAGTGGTGACCACATTCTCCACTGTGTATGTCCTTGATCAGCTGGCGGCCTTCTTCAGTGGGGACGCATTTTAGTGCAACTCCATTTGGGCGCTTGCGGTACAGGTCTCCCTCGTGAAGGCAGTATGACTTGGCCTGTCGAGCAATTCTCTCTGCTTCTGCATCCTCTTCAGGGAGGACTCCGTCCCTGAGGTACTCCTTGAGCTCATCGATCCAACCGTCTCTGGATGCGTCATGGCCAACAGCAGGCGTTCTCTTGAGGGTGGACCACAGCTCGGTGCTCCAGATGTTGGTGCTGGTGGGAGCTCTTCGTTAGTGTCCATGCTGACCGCTTCTTTTGGCTGTTTCACCGATGCCCTGGTGAGCCTCTCCTCGAACACGCCTGCCTGCTGGCCTCTCTGCGCGATGCGCGCCTGGCGATGTCGTCGGCCTCCTGGTTCTCCCTTCGCGGGATGTGCCTGAGCTCCATCCCCTTGAAGTGCTTCTCGAGCTTGCGAACCTCCTCGAGGTAAGCGGCCATGTGAACGTTCTTAGGCGTGTAGCTCTTGTTGGAGAAGTTGACGAGGAGCTGGGAGTCACCTTTGATGAGTAAGTGCTTGATGCCGAGGGCGATTGCGGCTCTGAGCCCGGCGAGGAGGCCCTCGTTCTCGGCGATGTTGTTGGTGACCTTGTCAGTCGTGAAGCACAGCTGGACGGCGTAGTAGAGCTTGTCGCCCTTGGGTGAGGTCAGGACGACGCCAACCCCTGCGTTCTGGCATGCGAATGCCCGTCGAAGTGCATGGTCCAGTGGCTTGGCACTGTGTCTCCAGCTAGCGTGGTTTCTGCCTCATGAGGCTCTTCTTGCTGCGAGTCGTCCACTCGGCGACGAAGTCCGCCAATGCCCTTCCCTTGATGACCCTGGTGGTGTCGAAGTGTAGGCCAAAAGGTTGTAGCTCAATGTTCCACCCTGCGACACGATCAGTGGCGTTTGGGTTGCGCAGGATTTGCTCCAGAGGGAATGAGTGACCACCATGATGGGGTGGCCCTGGAAGTAGTGGCGTAGCTTCCTGGAAGCGATGAGGAGCGCGAGGAGGAGCTTCTGCTGCATAGTGTACCGCTCGCGAGCGTCTCGCAGCACGTGCTGACGAAGTAGACGGGATGCTCGACGAGCGTTGTCGATGGCGAGCAGCACTGGGCTCCTCGGGAACCTTGTCGAGGCTCTCTTGAGGCGACCCTCGGTGAGGGTGCCTTCTGGTTGCACGGGCTTGACATGGCTCGGGGCCTGAAGAGGGTGCTTCCTTATCGGGGGGATCTGGGCTTGGCGTGGCGGTGTCCTTCTTGGCGAGGACTGGCTCTCCCTTTCTGCCACCAAGGCTGTGCTTACTGTTTGTGGAGTGGCTGACAGGTAGAGCTTCAGATGCTCGCCAGGCCTTGGGGCAACCATGACAGGTGGGCTAGCCAAGTACTTCTTCAGGTCTTCAAATGCTTTGTCCGCCTCGGCGTCCACTTGAACGTGCCAGACCGCTTCATGATCTTGAAAAATGGCAGAGCCCTCTCGCCGAACTTGGAGATGAACGGCCTAGGCTGGCCATGCATCCCGCTAGGCGCTGCATGTCCTTGAGGCGACGAGGTGGCTGCATTTCTTCTATGGCCTTGATCTTGTCAGGATTTGCTTCTATGCCGCGGTGAGACACTAGGAACCCGAGGAGTTTGCCTGATGGTACCCCGAAGACGCACTTGGCGGGGTTCAGCTTGATGTTCACTTTGCGCAGGCTGGCAAAGGTCTCCTCGAGGTCCTCCATGAGGGTGTGCTCTTCGCGAGTCTTGACCACGATGTCGTCGACGTAGGCTTCTGCGTTTCTTCCCATCTGAGCCCCCAAGGCCTTCCTCATGAGCCTCTGGAAGGTGGCCGGCGTTCTTCAAGCCAAAGGGCATGCAGACGTAGCAATACACACCACAAGGGGTGAGGAATGCTGTCTTCTCCTCATCCTCCTTCGCCATCTTGATCTGGTGGTAGCCTGAGAAGGCATCCAGAAAACAGAGGAGGTCGCAGCCGGCGGTGGAGTCCACGATCTGGTCTATTCGAGGCATGGGGTACGGGTCCTTGGGGCAGGCCTTGTTGAGGTCGGTGTAGTCGATGCAGAGCCTGCCGTCCCCGGTGTGCTTGGGAACGACCACCGTGTTGGAGAGCCATGTGGGGTGTGGAACTTCTCGGATTATGTGTGCTTCTTTCAACTTCTCTACTTCCTTGATGATGAACTCTTGCTTCTCTGGCGCCTGGCGCCGTGCTTTCTGCTTCACGGGGCGTGCGTTTGGACACACGGCTAAGTGGTGCTCGATCACCTCCCTCGGTACTCCGGACATCTCTGACGGTGTCCATGCGAACATGTCAGAGTTTGCCCTGAGGAAGGCGACGAGCGCGCTTTCCTATTTGGGAGGCAAGCCAGCGCCTATGGTGACGCTAGCCCCCGAGCCGCTGGCGTCCAGCGACACCTTCTTCGTGGCTGCCTGCTCCTGTGAGAACACTGCTTCTTCTTCGCGGGCCTCTCGAGGGGCTCCATGTCCTCGTCAGCGGGGAATGCCACGGCAGCGGCCTTGTAGGCGGTCTCGACAGAGCGCATTGCGTCCTGGACTTGACCGTGGATGGCGATGGTGCCGCCGCTGCCTGGAAGCTTGACGATGTTGTACGCGTGGTGAGTGACGGCCATGAACTTCGCGAGGGCGGGGTAGCCGAGGATGGCGTTGTAGGGCAGGCCAATGTGCGCGACGTCGAAGTCGATCTGCTCGGTGCGGTAGTTCTGCGGCGTGCCGAAGGTGACCGCGAGCCTCACCTGCCCCAGAGGTGTGGTAGAGCCACTTGTCACCCCCGTGAAGGGCCTAGAGGGCATCAGCCACTCGTAGGGCACTTGAAGCTGCTCGAAGGTCTCGACAGAGATGACGTTCAAGCCGCACCCCCATCTATGAGCGTCTTGGCGACGGCGATGTTGTTGATGATGGGAGTGCACACCAGAGGGATGGTGCCAACAGCCTTGGTCGACTTGGGGTGGTCCTTGGAGTCGAAGGCGATGGTGTACTGCGACCACTTGAGGGGCTGGGAGCCTCAATCCCTGGAAGCGCGGCGTTGACCTCGCGAGAGAATTGCTTGAAGTGGTTGTTGGACTTGGGCGCCTGAGACCCGCCGAGGATGCAGGCTACCCCCTGAGGGGCCTGGTAGCCCCCAGGGTTCTCGTCGGGGAGGTTGCCGTTTGCCGCGTTGTTCCCCCGAGCCCTCTGCTGGAAGTTGTGGCGTCCACCTCCGCGGCCACCACGGCCTCCGCCGCGGCCTGGTTCTTCTCGCGCTCCTTGCTGAGCTGTTGAGCTCCCAGCAGTCTTCAGTCGCGTGGTTGTGCCTGTTGTGGTAGATGCAGAACGGGCGATTGTCCACTTTCTTCTCTTCAGCCGCCGGAGAGGCCTCGCGAGGCTGCTTTGCGTCAGGCTCTGCCGCGAGGATGGCGGTGGTCTTGCGCTTCTCGACAGCTTCTTCTTGCTCCTGGACCCCTCAGGAGGGTCATCCTCCATTTCTTTCTTGACGAAGAGGAGGCCCTCTTCAGCCTTGGCGCACTTGTCAGCCAGATCGAAGAGCTTCACCACGAGGTGAGGGTGTCGTGGATGCCGAGCTTCTCGAGCATCCGGCGGTTCGTGACGCCCTCCCTGAAGGCGGAGATGACGTGCGAGTCCGGGATGTTCGGAATCTTGTTGCGGACCTGGCTGAAGCGCTGGATGTATCTGCGGAGGGTCTCGTCAGGCTTCTGGCGCACCGCGCGAAGGTCGTTGTAGGTGAGTGCGCGCTCGTAGGTGCCCTTGAAGTTGGCGACGAAGACCTTGCAGAGGTCCTCCCACGTGTCGATGGTGTTCTCGGGGAGGTTCATGAGCCACGAGAGCGCGGAGTCCTTGAGCGCCATGGAGAGCCAGTTGGCCATCACCTTGTCGTCGCCTCCCGCAGCCTGGATGGAGACGGTGTAGAGCTGCAGGAACTCCAGAGGGTTGGTCCTGCCGTCGTAGCGCGGAGGGAGGTCTGGCTTGAACTTCACGGCCAGACGACGCGGCGCAGTTGCGGGTGAAGGCGGTGCAGCCCGTGGCGTATGTCACAGGCCACCAGCGAGTGCGCCGCGGTTCTGGCGGCCTGCAGCAGCAATCTCCTGGACGACGCGGTTGTGGCGGTCCCTCTGGCGCTCGATCTCCACGCGCGCATCCGCTGGAGTTCGCTGCACAATCTGGCAGTCGTGCGGCGAGGATGCGTGCGACGCGGCGCGGTGGTTTGCTGCCGGAGCTGCAGCTGGAGGGGGTGGCGGAGGCGGAGGGGGAGGAGGAGCGCCGTGCGCTATGTTCCCCTCGCGTCCGGGTGGCGCACCAGCGAGCGAGAGGCGCTGGTGCTGCAGTAGTAGCGGCAGGAACGGCGGCGGCGTTGATGAGCTCCTCGAGGCGCCCGAGCCAGTTGTCGTGGCCCGCCTGCGTGGGACGGTAGCGTAGCAGCTCCTGCGCCATCAGTAGCGCAGTGGCTGGACTGGGCGCTGCTCGGCCCTGCGTGGAGGCGCTCTCGCCTGGATGGGTGCAGGGAGGAAGCTCCCTCGCCCTCGTCGTCGTTGCCGCCGTCGTTGCCGCTGCCGTTGCCGCCGTCGTCCTCAGGGTGCTCGACGCGCGGCTCGGCGTTGCGCTCTGAAGCGCGGTTGGCGCGTGGGCGACCACGCGGGTTGTTGTTGGCGGCGGGCTCGGTGTTGGCTCTGCCGGACGTCCGTCGCGCAAGGCGCGCAGCTCGCGTGTCAGTCATGGCGCGGAGAGGTTGAAGAAGTTGAAGACGCGCCTCAGCCCCCTACCTGGCGCGCCAAATGTCGGAGACTAGTCCCAGGAACTAGGGGTGTCTCTCAGAAGCCAGGAATCGAGTAAGGGGCTGAACACAACGTCAAACAAAATCCTCAACAACCTCGGCGACGGTGCTCGTCGAGCTCGGTGAGGAACATCACGACAGAGATGGAACACGAGCCGCTACCCAGGTTCAGGCCCACCGTGAGGTGTAAAGCCCTACGTCCTGCTAAGATGTATTGCACTGCTTGGAGAGGTTCACAGTACAAGGTGCTTGCCGAGGGCACAGTTATGGCTATGGTGGACTATGGTGGAATGAGCTCCGTCTTCTCCTTAGACGTAGCTGCTTGGTGTGGAATGAGTTGGCGAATGCGGGATCCCCTCCTTGGTCGTACACTGGCTCCTTATATACTGGCTTGGTCCTCTTCCCCGAAAACCTCCGGCGGGAAGGGATACCACAATGCCGCGATGGAGCACAGCGCACGGCGTCGGGGGGTCCATGGACGCGGTCCATGGCAGAGAGCACGTCGTCTTGGCAGAAAAAGCCACCGTCCATCCAGGACGGTGGGATGGCGCTGCAGAGCTGGTGGCATGCCCCACGGTGACGTCGCGTTGGAGCGTAGCGGCGGCCGGCCGCTTTATCACCAAAACGGCAATCTTGGAGTCCGCTTTGCTTGCCCCAGCCTTGTTGACTGCTTTATACACGAGAATGGCAACTGCGGCGTCGTCGTCATGCGCGCAGACGCGCGCGTCACTCTGCGGCGGGCGCAGAACCATGTGCGCTCTGCAGCGGATGCAGGAGCTTGCTTCCACTTGAAGGAACCCCGCGAGGGGCCGGGCCTCGCCGAGGTTCTGTAGTCGTTGACCCTCGCGAGGGAATCCTCGCGAGGGTAGCGCGGAGACGCGCCAGGACTGGTGGTTTTCTGGGCAGGAGAGGCCTTCCCAAGGCTGAAGTTCCTCTCGAGGCCCCTTAGGCCGAATGTCTGGTCCTTAGCAGAAATGCTCAGCCGAGTGAAGAAACCCTCGCGAGGAGAAAGGTCCCTCACGAAGCTCGCCAGGCTGAGCCTGGTCCTTAGTAGAATTTCTCGCGGAGCGTCGAGGGCTGTGGCAGGCCGGCCCATGGTACCCTGGTTTCCACTGGGCCGACACTTTCCCTGCTCTCACCTCCACCTTTATCACTCTCGAGGTGTTGGGTACCTGATAAGTCCTAGAAGCGAGGCTTTGACAAGAGACATATATTTGAATCATGTAAAACTCTTTAAATTAATATCCCGTTGGTTAGATTGCACATGGCCGCTAGGTTAGGCCTCAACCCCTATCCCGAGTGGACTACTCACACAGCGTGATCATATCAACAATACAAAACATTGTAGAAAATAGTACTTGATTGTAAATGATTGATAGTTCTTGCAATGTTGTCAATAGTGATGAGATCTAAAGTACAAGTAGAGTATGGCTATGGAGATGACTACAATGATGGAGATTGTGGTGGAGTGATGACAGCGGCAGCACTTCGTGGAGGATGATGAATTGACGACTCTCTCTGGTGGTTGTCCCCTCTCCTTCTTATAGTGCCAGCAGGGGATTAAGTTTTCTAGGGTCTTCCTTTGCGAATTGAACCGGGGTATCTTCACAAAAGTTGCTTGGATTGACGGTGCGGACCCAACCGACATTGGTACCGCCATCGGTACAGTCAGGGTTGACCGTACCGGTGATCGTCAAGTCTTGTTTCGCTAGATTTTGGATCTTCTATATTTTTGGCAACTCCCAATCAGATAATTCTTCTAATAAAGGCTTGATATTCACTAGAATTCCGTCCTTAACTGCAAGAAAATAATGTTGCAGCAGTGGAACATGGGGTTCCCCTAGTACTGCCAAAGTGGGTCCACCCCATGTGGGCCCAAGATGAAGATGGACAAGAGCAAGACTCAAGTCAAGCTGGCGGGTCCACCGTCAAGACACGCATGGCCTACGTCGACAAAGGACTCCGGTCCTGGGGACCTTCGGGTCCCCGAACCAAGCAAGAAGGACAGGAAGGACCCGAGAGCCCGAGTTCCGGTAGGAGGCCAGGCTCCCTCTCGGGTACTTCCCACGTCCCTGTGGATAAGCACTCCACCTCACCGCGGAAGACTTGGGAAGCAAGGCGAAGGCAGCGCGGGCGGGAAGCACGTCCCGTGGTGGTGTCAGCTCCTGTCCACCCCAAGGCGGATGCTCCCACCTAACCCAAAGGAGACGCTAGGCTGAGGAGAGGCCACGTCTCCTCCTAATCTAGATGAGGAGGGTCCTTCACCCCGAAGGTCCCTCATGCCCCTCACATGACCCTGTGGCAACCTCTTAGCCTATAAAAGGAGGACCAAGGCACGGAGGAGGGGAGGAGGGCGAAGCAAGACGAACACAAGCTAGAACCAGAGCAAGACTAGACTAGGGCTGCGAAGGTAAAGAGGAAGGTGATCTCCTCCGGGTCAGGATCTATCCTTCTTCTACCCCAGCCAAAACCCTTCCGGGTACCCCATCGGGAGGTTCCATTGTAAGCCACACTATGAAGAACCCATCAATCCAGACATGCAGGAGTAGGGCTTTTAGCCTCCGGGCGGCCTGAACCTGGGTAGCTCCTTGTGTCCCTTTGGTTGCATGCTTTGATCGTGGAGGAGAGCTTGATCTAGACTCCGCCCAAGAAGACGATTCTCAGCCTCCTTTGCGCCCCGTGCCGAACCTAAAAGGGGGTATCCTATACTCCGGTGTCCGTGCAACGAGACACGACAAATAATTCATAAGGAGATTTGCAATATAAATTGCACATTATTGATTAGTGGTAGGTATGGAGTGATAGATTATCATTTTCGTGATAAATATATGGTTTAAACATGGATAAAGATGCACATAATTTACACGCGTCAACATCCCAAGCAAAAAAACAAAGAAAATCATAAGGAACTCCATGCTTAAACCAAAATAACGAGAAATGGAGTTCACTTACAATTAGTAGTCTTAGCTAGCCCACTACTATTTTGAACTGAAAGCTTAACAATAGTAGAATAATGGCAAGATATCATAATAGTTTCATTAAGCTAAGACAATTACAATAAGACTTATATTACCATGGATAATTATATTGGTAACAGTTATTCCATTTCCATTAGAATACACTCTCTTTGACAAGGAACATGTAGGAATAAGATAAATATAACATTTTAAAAGTGTGAGAGCATGTTATAAGAGCATAGTATAAGAGTAACTCGTGAACACCCACTAAAATAAAATTAGACTCTTTAAATCACTCTTCTTTTTCATTGACTTTCAAAAACTTTTAAACTCAAGAGTAAAGATACCATACCAAAAAGTGTTTATATCAACCGGTATTGTAAAGCCTAGGTTGGAGTACCAAGTGCAACAAGGATGTTATAGGTTGGATACAATCGTGACTGATATCTAAGGCTTCTCGAGAAAATGACAAAAAAGTGTTTATGTCAACCGGTATTGTAAAGCCTAGGTTGGAGTACCAAGTGCAACAAGGATGTTATAGGTCGGATACACTCGTGATCTAAGGTTTCCCGAGAAAATGACAAAAAACAACGACATTTGGGGCTGAGTTGTCAGCTAACTATCATTTTTGGGGAAAATGACACATGACTACCATCTTTGGGGACAGGTCGTGACACATAGCACTGATTTTGCAGCTGTTAACACGGTTCCAGACAGTTTAGACCCACCTGTCAGGTATACGTGGCAAAAAAAAAGAAGAAAAAACAGATTAGAAAAAGAGAGAAACTATCAGGAACCGTGTTAACACACTTAAGCTGCAAAATCAGTGCTATGTGTCACACACCAAAGATGGTAGTCATGTGTCATTTCCCTCAAAAATGGTAGTTAGCTGACAACTCAGCCCCAAATGTCGTAGTTTTTTTGTCATTTTCTCAAGGTTTCCCCATGTATTGATCGCTCAAAAGTCAGAGGAGTGTCCACCTTTGCTTAGATAAACGCATACCCATGAAAATGTTAATTATATTACCCATTGTAACATTTTTGGTACATATGTTTAATCAACTCATGGCCAAAATCTAAGAATAACCTTGAGTAGATCGTTGACAAGCCAGCAGAATTGTCAGCATCCCATGGAGTGCGACAATTGAAAGTGCCTGTTGCCCCCATGCGTGGTTTTGGTAATTAATGACAATCCTTATGGACTAATGTTTGCATTAAGATACTCTTGTAGATCTTGTCCATAGGAAAAGACCAGAGTTCATGTGTTGGACTCTAGAAGTGTACATGATGATGAATGCTCTATTCAAGGGTTTATATGAAGAATGATCATGTGTAGAGTTGAGCATATTGCAAGTGTGGCTTGGAAAAGGATATTGAGTGAACATTCATGATTATCTCCAAGCAATCATATATATCAAGAGAAGTCTATGAAGTGCAAGTTCAATATGATCCATCTCGGAAGATATCATTTGATTGAAGCTTGCAATGGATACATGAATTCGGAGCTAAGCGAGGCTCTCCCATAATGAAGTATGGGGAGTATTTGGAGAAGTCTTCATCAAGCATGTACTATCAAGAACAATCAAGAAAGGTGTTCCAACTTGAGAGAGTCAAGATCGTCATCATCTAGCTCAAGTGGAATGCGTAAGGCAAAGGTATGATCTTGATACGGTTTCTATTTTACCGGTCTCATGGTGTTAGTGGGAGACCAGGTTATATGATAGACAATGTACTATCAAGAGGGGCTCTCAAGTGAGTAACTTGATCGCATCTTTGTGGAGAGCTAAAACCTTTGCATACTTGGCATATCATCTTTCTTAGTTCTTATTTGGATTTTATCCATGTGAGAATTTAGAGCTTGTGTTCATCCCCATACCAAGCTCTAGTTCATCAAAAACAAATTTGATATGCATATCTTGTTGCATTTTTTATGTTGGAACTTTTACCGGTTTGTCTTTTCTAAGAGAGGTCAAACTCTCTCCTTGTGGCTTCCTCCTCCTATAAAAGCCCTCCTTCTTCCCCAAAGAGACAAGCTCTTGAGCACGAACCCCCCCCCCCCCCCATTGTTGACCTTCTTGAGCTTGGATTTCTCTCTATTCCCCCGTGATTCTTGCCTCCAATTAGAGGGAAAAGAGAGAGGAGATCTAGATCTACATTTCCACCAATCCATCTCTCCTCTAAGTGTGGGAAACCCTTTGGATCTAGATCTTGGAGTTCCATTTGTTGAGTTCTTGTTTTTTCTTTCTCTCTTCTCCCCCATAAGCATTAGTTGCTTTTGGTGAGATTTGAGAGTGAAGGATTTGAGCACTTGTGCTCTTGCCATTGCATTTGGTGCATCGGTTTGCTCTCTCCACGAGGATTCGTGGAAGCGAAAGTTGTGAGCTCTTTACTCTTGGGTCTTTGGACTCTAGACGCCATTGTGGTGATTGTGACCTATTGTGGTCATTCGGGAGCCCTGACATGGGTATACATCTCGGGTACCCTACCATGAGGGTACCTGGTGCACGTAACGACTGAGGCCCAATCACGAAGAGCCTGCTCGAAGCCAAGACAGGAGGCCCAAAGAAGATGGAGTACCCTCCAAGATTTAGACATAGGCATAGTCGGTTAGGACTTTCCTTATATGTAAATCAGGTCGGTTACGTATTCCCGAGACCCAGCCTATTTAAAGGCTGGGAGGGGCGCCGATCTGGGACAAGTCATACTCAACCACCAAAGCTCTAGCGAGATCGACATCTCGCCGGAGCCACCTTGTAACCGCATAATCTCACACGATCAATAACAGACAAGCAGGAAGTAGGGTCTTTACCTCCACCCGAGGGGCCTGAACCTGGGTAAATCTTTGCCTCTGCTTGTCAGCCGACGAAACTACCAGTACTACCACGTTCTCTCCCCATAATCTCAACCCTAGGTCCTTAACCATGGGATTTGATGAGTTACCCCTCGTCAATTGGCGCCGTCTGTGGGAAAGAATAGTGCTGGACTCACGGTTTCTTCGGTTCCATCGGAAAACGGCGACTCGCCGATCGGATCTACAAACGGCAACTCGCCGGCTGCATCAACAAACCAGAACTCGCCGACTCAGGGGCACACGGCAACTCGCCGACTCACTCGACAAACGGGCACGCCAGCTTCACCTGCAAAAAGCGCATCGATCCTCTGATGGATTTCGAGCCACACTCGCCAGAATTCCAGGAGGCCTTCTCCGATCTCGAGTCAGGTTTGGGTTTAACCGTTGGTTCGTTCAATTTTTTCGTCAACAAGCTTGGTGTGCAGGACTTGACGGATCCACGCCAACTCGCGACTTCCGCACCCGAGGCTCCATCGGTTGCGGCTCCTTCGACTGCGGATCCATCAACTGCGTCCATACCATCGTCGATCCTCCAAGCTTGCTCGTCTGCAACAACCATGTCCACACGAGAGATCAACGAGCTCATTGAAGAACTCCAGGGCGAGGAGGCCGAATCAGCATACCGCACAAACGATCCCGAGCTCGATCTCCCACTCGAGGATAGTTTCGACTGCGGGATCTCCCTCAGCGACTTCGACGAGCCTGAAACTCATATCGACAACTACGTCGACTCCGAGATCTGCACCAACAACAACCTCGACTTCGAGATTCATAACAACTTCGCCGACGCCGAGATGAGCATAGGCGATGAAGGCATCGACAGCGAGATCCGTCCAGACGGACCACTCGATGGGCATATCGACTCCGACATGAGCCTTGATGACGACGTCGAGTCCATGATGGGACTCGAAACACATACACATACCCTCGGGTGATACCCCAGCAGTCTACGTTGCCTTCGCCGCAGAATCATCTGATGCTGCGGCCAGTCGCAGGCCTACAGAGTTCCCGTGCACGGTTACTATGCCGGACGGAGTCACAAATCTCACAATTACTGCTGAGATGGCAGCAAAAGCAGATAAAGTTATCAAGGAGTGCACAATGATGCCAGCAGACGCAACACGGGAGGAGATGCTGACCTTCCAGTACTTCAACTGGCAGGAATCACTTCGACTGAAGCAGATAAGAGCAACACTCGAAGAACGCAAAAAGCAGGCTAGCTTGTCGAGTGTGCGCAGAAGACAGCTCTCCCTGAGCTCCACCGGGCGAGCAGACACAAGACCCAGATCAAGGCTGTCACACCTCTCGCCGGATGAGAGGGCGGCACTCACCCGCAACTTAGGCAACTCTTTCATGACATACGACGAGGAGGGAGTGCCAGTACCCAAAACAGCTGCGGGTGCTCTCTTTACCGCTGCAGCATACCTAGAGGCAATCAAGCCTCCAGCTGATGACCCCAATGCAAAACTACATCGCCAACAGATCAAATCACTCGCCTTAGCGGCGAAGGCCATACGCCAAATTCCAAAAACTCCAGGGGGAGTCGAGACCGTGCCCTAGTTGACACGCGTCGTGAAGAGCATAATCACAGTGGTCGCCGCCACCACTCGAAGGAAAGAAGCGGCTCACGTAGGCGCAGGTCCAGGAGCAGATCACGCAGATCTTACAGTAGCGACTCATACTCTGATCGAGAGCCTGAGCCACATGGAGCTCTGTGCTTCACTCGACGCGTCCGCGAGACACGGATGCCCAAAGGGTTCAAACTCACATCTGAACAGCCCAAGTACACGGGTCGACAGGAACCTTCGGGTGGCTGGAAGACTACAGGCTGGCTGTCGCGTGCCAGCGAGGCACAAACATCACAGCCATGCAATACATACGACTCATGCTCGAAGGCACAGCCCGCGACTGGCTCAAGGCCCTACCTCCATCAACATACGACTCGTGGGATCACTTCCGCACTGACTTCATCAAAAACTTCGAGCCTCTATGTGAGCGCCCAAAAACGTTCGAGGAGCTGCGAGCCTGCGTTCAACGGTCAGACGAAACGTTGAGGTCATACATCAGACGATGGACTGAGATACGCAACTCAGTCGGAGTAATTTCAGAAGATATGGCCATGGACGCTTTCATAATGGGACTCGCCAGGCGGGACTTCAAAGAAGCACTTGGTCGCAAAAAGCCAACCTCTGTGGCTAACCTCTTGATGATCGCGACTGAGTGGGCAGACGGAGAAGACATGGCGCGCACCACACGCGGGTCCTCACCCCGTGACAATCATGAAAGTGGCAGTCGAAGCCGCAGAGACTCGTACAGAGACGACCGAAGGCGCAAGCGTTCAAAACGTCACTACGACGACGACAGACCCGAGTTCATGGCGGCTGGGTTCTCCACCCCGCAACGACCAAGACAGAAGCGACCGACGGTCAGAAGATCGGCGGGACAGTCGAGATGATCGCGGACAGTCGAGATGATCGCGGACAGTCGAGACCGCGGCCAACGCAGTGATAGCTACAAGAGGAAAGACTGGCGCAAGTCACGATCCGGAGCACAATCCGAGCGATCATTCGAAGAAAAGATGGATGCTGATTGCAGATTCCACCTGTACAAGGGGGAAGACGGAAAACTGCGCTCCAATCACTCGATGAGAAACTGCAGGGAGTTCGACCAAATGGCGACTGATTACATAAATCTCAGAAAGGCAGCAGCCACACGCACCTAGCTGCCGCAGCCAGCCAATGTACCCGTTCTGATGGCCACCACCACCACCACAGCCTGCAGCAGGCGGAAACTCGCGGGTGCCATACACAAGTACCTCGGGTGGACGAACCTCAGTACCCTCCCCCAAGGGCAGATGTACATGATACAGAAAGGTCGCCCTTCCAACAGGGAGCAAAAACTTCGCACTCGACAAGTAAACATGGCGGTCATGTCACCTCCCGTAACTGAATTCTTGAAGGGATCCGAAACCGCAATAAGCTTCAGCAGAGAGGACCACCCCCATCGGTCGTTCGTCCAGGGCACTCTGCTCTGGTACTCGACGCACAAATTGGAGGCTACGCCATGTCCAAGGTCTTCATGGATGGTGGCAGCGGCATAAACATCATCTTCGCAGATACGCTCCGCAAAATGAACAGGTCAGTCGAAAACCTGCCAAGATCTTCAAATACCTTTCACGGTATCGTCCCAGGCAAAGCAATAAGCCCAGAAGGCACCATACAACTCGACGTAACGTTCGGGGACAAGAACCACTTCAGGACAGAATCGATTGAGTTCGAAGTTGTCGACTGGAAGTCACAATACCATGCTATACTTGGACGCCCGACGTTCGCTCGATTCATGGCGGTGCCACACTACGCATACCTCCAGCTAAAGATGCCTGGACCAAAAGGAGTAATCACAGTCAAGGGAACTTCCAAAAGTCTGACTCTTGCGACCGAGAGTTTAGCAAAATCTCTGAGATGTTCGGCATGGAAGCAACACTCGCTGATCTAGCGGTCTCCAACGATCGAACACTTATGCCGAGCACAAAAAGGTGGCAGTCGACAGAGCATTCAATGCCACCAATGACACAAGATCGCATCAGGTGCACCCGACTGACCCGACCAAGACAGTCAATGTCTCGTCGAGTCTGCCTATCGCATAGGAAAGCGCGCTCGTCGAATTCCTCCGTGAGAACTGGGATATATTTGCATGGTGTCCAGCCGACATGCCAGGTATTCCCAGGGAATTCGCCGAGCACTCTCTCCAATTATTTCCAGATGCTAAACCAGTCAAGCAAACAATGCGCCGCATATCCGGCCCAAAAAGAACCGCAGTCGAAGCCGAAGTCGACAGGCTACTCGCAGCAGGTTTCATCAGAGAGAATCAAGAAATCACAATGGGTGGCCAACCCCGTACTCGTAGAGAAGAAGCACACAGATATCCTTCGGATGTGCGTAGATTTCACAGCACTCAATAAATGTTGTCCAAAGGATCACTTTCCACTACCTCGAATCGACCAGATCGTCGACTCCACCGCCGGGTGCGCTCGCTTGTCCTTCCTGGATGCTTACTCGGGTTACCACCAGATAAGGATGAAGGAAGAGGATGAAGAGAAAACGGCGTTCATAACCCCACTCGGGGTCTACTGCTACACAACAATGCCTTTCGGGCTCAAGAACGCAGGCGCAACCTACCAGCGCATGATGCAAGACTGCCTCAAGAAGCAAATTGGGCGAAACGTCCAGGTCTACGTAGATGACATTGTCATCACAACAAGGGAGGAAAACACACTACTCGATGACTTGCGAGAGACGTTCGCAAACCTCAAACGCTTCCACATCAAGCTCAACCCGAAGAAGTGCACGTTCGGCGTTCCAGCCGGGCAACTCTCGGGTATCTAGTCTCGGCTCGAGGAATCGAGGCAGACCCGGAGAAAATACAGGCCATCTTGACGATGCAAAGGCCTTCAAAGCTCCATGACGTGCAAAATTAGCGGGTCGAGTGGCAGCACTCAGTCGATTCATCAGCAAGCTAGGCGAAAAAGCACTCCCGTTCTATCGACTGATGAAGAAAGCAGATAAATTCGAGTGGACGCCAGAAGCCGAAGCAGCCTTCACGGACCTCAAGCGAGTCCTCACAAGCCCTCCAATCCTCGTCGCACCAAGGGAACGCGAGCCACTATACCTATATGTCTCCGCAACTAACAGGGTGGTGAGCACCGTACTGGTAGTCGAACGCAGGGAGGAGGGACACCCCAAAGCATACAACGTCCAGTCTATTACTTGAGTGAAGTGCTCTCCATATCAAAGCAGCGGTACCCGCACTATCAAAAGCTGGCTACGCCGTGAAGCTGACGCACTACTTCGAGCACCCGATCACTGTAATCAGCACCTCAGGGATCGGGGACATCCTCACAAACCCCAATGCAACTGGGCGAGTCGCAAAATGGCTCATCGAGCTAGCACCACGAGACATCAAGTATGATTACCCGAAGGCCATCAAAGCACAAGTCTTACCTGACTTCCACACCGAGTGGATCGAAGCTCAGTTGCCAGGAGCACCAGATGTGTCCAACTCATGGACTATGTACTTTGACGGCTCAAAGAAGAACGAAGGCGCAGGCGCAGGTGTCATCCTCATATCACCAAAAGGCGACAAGCTTCGCTATATCCTGCAGATGGGATTCGAGTTCCCATCCAATAACGAAGCAGAGTACGAGGCCCTGATCCATGGCATGAGGATGGCCAAAGCCCTCGGGTGCACTCGACTGATGATCTACGGTGACTCGAATCTTGTGGTACAGCAAACAATGAAGGCCTGCGATGCAATCGCAGATAACATGATGCCTACCGTGACCTGTACAACCTCATGGAGGGCAGCTTCGAAGGCTGCGAGTTGCGGCACATAGGGCGTGAGAGCAATGAAGAAGCAGATAAGTTAGCCAACATTGGCGCGACCAAAGCACCAGTTCCACCTGGTGTCTTCTTCGAGCGCATCGAGCACAGATCCATCAAGAAAAGCGAGCATCTCCTACATCAGCCGCACCAGCCAAGAGCAAAGCACCTAGCACAGAGGACCCGCCAGTCGAGGTACTCCTCATCGAGCCAACTTGGACTCAACCTTTCCTCGCATACATACTCCGCGGCGAGGTACCTGAAGACATAACAGAGTCAAGACGCGTCACTCGACGATCTAAAGCATACACTGTCATCAACGGTGAACTGTACAAACGCAGCGTATCAGGTATGTTCCAACGTTGCATAGCATTTGAAGATGGCCAAGCCATCCTTCGTGATATTCATGCAGGTACCTGCGGGCACCATGCCAGCAGTCGATCACTCGTAGCCAAAGCCTTTCGCGCAGGCTTCTACTGGCCCACATCACTCAAAGACGCGGAGGACATAGTCAAAAGGTGCATCGGCTGTCAAAAATTCGCCACAAAGCCGCACGCACCCGCATCGGCGTTGAAGACAATACCATTGGCCTGGCCCTTCGCCCAGTGGGGGCTCGATATGGTTGGGCCACTCAAAAAATCCTCCCATGGAGGGCATACTCACCTTCTGGTGGCGGTCGACAAGTTCACCAAGTGGATTGAAGCAGTCCCTATCACAAGTTCGACTGCCACTACAGCAGTCAATTTCATAAAATCCATCATATACCGCTTTGGTGCCAAGCAGTATCATCACTGATAACGGTACAAACTTCACGGCTGAAGAATTCCGAACTTTCTGCAAAGAGCAAGATATCACGCTCAACTATGCATCCGTAGCACACCCGCAGTCCAATGGCCAAGTCGAAAAAGCCAATGGGCTCGTGACGAGTGGAATCAAGAAACGCCTCTTGGTGCCACTCAAAAGGGCCGCGGGTGCTTGGGTTTACCCCTCGTCTTTGGACTCTAGACGCCATTGTGGTGATTGTGACCTATTGTGGTCATTCGGGAGCCCCCAATTCAGTTGTGGGTGTGTGTGCCCCGGTTTGTTGTTGTAAAGGCTCCGGATTCCGCCTCGAAGGATTCCGATAGTGGAAGGTGAACCAAGCTTTGGCAAGGTTCATCGGAGAATAGGGTGAGGCCAGTTGTGGCGCTTGAGCTTTTAAAGCGCACACCCCTCCAACGAGACGCACTTCCCTAAAAAGGAGGAACTCGGGAATACATCATCATCTCTGCGTGCCTCGGTTATTTCTATACTCGAGCTCTTTATTATGCAATTTACATTGGTATAGCCTTCATGCTTGAAGTCTCCATATTGCTTTCACCTCGTTGCTTGACTTGCTTAGCTTAAGTTGTTGGTGCACATAGGTGAGACTAGTTTATTTAGGTTGTTGGCTTGTTAATTTAATCACCAAGTTTTATTCCGCAATTATCAAGCCTAAACCGGAAAAGTTTTAAATCGCCTATTCCCCCCCCCCCCTCTAGGCGACATCCTTGTCCATTCAATTGGTATCAGAGCCTCGGCTCTCTTTTTGGGCTTTACCGCCTAAAGAGTAAAGATGTCGTTTAGAGAATTAGTGCACGATCTCACTTTTATATTCGATGGCACAAATTATGATGTTTGGAAAATTCGCATGCTCAATCTTTTTATGGACATCCAAATTATATTGAGAGAATTGTAGATGTGGGTTTTTCTCCTCCAAAGGATTCCCAGGAATTATCTTTAGAGGATGAGGAAAACTCTCATCTCGATACTCAAGTATCTCATGGTCTTATCTATGTTTGAGGGATGTAGTTATTGATTCAATCATGCCTTTTCAGAACGCTCATGAGCTTTGGACCAAGCTTCAAGATAAATATGAAGTGTACAACATTATTGAGGATGATTATTCTCCCTCCACATCCGGTCGTGATGAGTTCACATCTTATTCCACTTCACCAACTTGTGATTTGTCACAAGGTAATGATATGGTGAGTGGTGATAGAAATTGCATTGTTGATGGTGATTCTTCTATTGTCGATATTTCATCTCTATCTCATTGCAATGTTCTATCTTTGGAATTAAACTCTTCTAGCACTCCAAATGTCTTACATGCTAGTGTTGATAGTCCTTGCATATCATGTATTAGTTGCTCAACTAAACCTCATGATGATATGCTTTCTATGTCTTGTTGCCATGAAAATAATGTTTCCATACCCTCTAGTATTTGTGTGGCTAACAATGTAGAGGAATAACAACATTTGTTGGAACAAGACATGGATCTCAATGGAGCTTCAAGTATTCTCCCATCATCACCCTCCGGTTCTCACTTGTGCCTTATGGCTAGAGATTCGGAGGTATCTCCTACCTCGAATCCCAATATATCTTCTAATGATGAGAATGAGGAATTTTATGGAGAACATTTTGATGTTGAAGCCTTAACAAAGAAGGGTCAGATGGTATTTGGTGCTCTCCGAAAGGTAGCAAAGCTATCTCTCCTCTATGTGAAATCATTTTTATGCTATTAAGAGTAGGGAAATCATTGATGAGAAGTGGACTATTCAAAGAGAGGATGCTATGGAAAAACATCCTTAGAAAATGCTCTTGAGGAAGAACAAGAGCTTCGAGTGTCTCTTGAGGAAAAACTTGAATCTCTTGATGAAACAAATGATCTTATTATTGCTAAAATCATTAAGGAAAGAGATCATGCTATTGCTAAATATAAGGGCTAAAAAAGGAAAAAAATTAATTTGGTGTTGGCAATGCAAGACTAATTGAGAACATAGAGAGACTTGACAAAGCTCACAAGGCTTTAGAAAGTGAACACTCTCTCCTTATCAAGTCTCATGATCAACTCCAAACTCAACTATCTAAAAAAGATGAGCTTGCCAAGTTGTCTTCTTCCATTTCTAATATTGATGATGCTTGTGCTACTAACTCCATTTCTCGTGAAGCATCTATTTTGAAGGAGAATGTTGAGCTAAGGTCTCAACTTGAGTTGCTAACTAGCAAGTATGGGAATTTGGAAGAAAGTCATGAAAAGCTCTCTAGCTCTAATCAGGATCTTCTAGTATCCCATGCTAAGCTAAAGTTAGCTCATGAGACTATTATGTCAAAGGTAACATCTTGTGAGCCTCATGTGGACAATGGCACAACTCCTACTCTAAATGCTTTATCGCCATGTGCTAGTCCTTGTGATTCATCCACTCACAATATTGCTACATCTTGTGATGAATTACTTTCCATGCCTTGTTGCTCTAACATTGAAGCCTCTACTTCCTCTAATGTTTTTGTTGATACTAACCATGTAGAGGGATTAAAAGAGCTCAATGCCCAAGTCACTTCTTTGAAGAAAGACTTGAAAAAGCGTCATGTTGGGAGGTCCACACTTGACAATGTGTTGAGTGTTCAAAGATATCCCAATGACAAGAGTGGACTTGGATTCAACTCCAATAACAAGAACAAGTCCAAATCAAACAAGAAACACAAGGGCCAAGAACAAGTTAAGGATTTGGCCAAGATCGTTTGCTTCAAGTGCAAAGTTGAAGGACACCACGTTAGATCTTGCCCTTTGAAGAAGAATAAGAAACCTCTTAGTGAGAAGCAACAAGGGAAGCTGCCTCAAGTTCAAACTCAAGTTCCTAAAGTTAAAGCGAGGCATCTTACCAAGAAGAATCAAGCTATCCCTCTCAAGTTGAGACCTCAACTAAGAAGAAGGTAAGAAGCCATTGCTGCTACATATGCCGTGAGAAGGGTCATCTTGCTTCTTCATGCACTAGTGGTCCCTATCATAATTTATAATGTTTATTCTCTTAGGAAGGATAAGGTTGGCAATGTGTTTGCCAAATATTTGGTGCTCAAAGTGGTGTCAAGAAAAGCACCATTTGGGTTGCCAAACCTATTGTGACTAACCTCTTAGGACCCAACTTGGTTGGGGACCAACAAGCTAAAACTTGATCAATAGGTGTTGTTGGAGGGTATTGGAGACTTGGCTACATCATGAAGAATTAAGGGATCTTCATCAATTATATTCTCTCAAGCCAAGTCATTTTATGTTCCTCCTTGCGGTAACTTGTGCTTATATCATATATACATTGAAACTTGCTTGCACCCTTGCATGTGTTGGTTTTGTACCTTGCTAGTGTTTGTATGTGTTGTGCTCTCTACTTACTTATCTTGAGAAATCAAGTATGTGTATGTTGGTTTGCGCACCATTTACTTGTTTTGAGCCTTATTGCTTTTATTTGATATCTTATCTTGTTGGCTCTCTTTTTGAGAGATTAATGGACTATTCCATTTTGGGGGAGTGATGTGCTTCATGCACTTCACAATCCTAAAAATGTGTGTACATGAGGAATACCACTTAGTGATGATATATCAATATTATCTATTCTTTATATGGTATGTCATTCTCATGAGAAATTCAAATTCTATAATGTCCATTAATTGTCTCTAGTTGGTTTAATTTGCCTCTTGTTAAGAAATTTGGATTCTCACATTACGGGGGAGTAATAAGCTATGTGCATATTACAAGCCTAGAAAATATGAACATGTGAGGTATTGCCACCTAGAATTGATATTCTTCATTATCTTATGACTATGTGGCATGTTGCTCAAACAAGTTCCATATTTGCTTAAATACTTTTTGTCTCTCACTCTTTTGGATCTTGTTTGTGATAGACATTCTTGGTACGGTCTTCCCAAATATGTTCGCATATCCTTTTGGGAAATTGATTGCTTCAAGCTAGTCTTTGTAGTGGCTTTGCATGATTGCGTGAATACTTGAAACTATCAAGAATATCTATCTATCTAAGCTTTGCGATTAATCTTATCCTTTGCCATATGCTTTTGTTTGTGAAGTTGGTCTTGAATATCACTCCTATATAACACTGAGAAATATCTACATAAACTCCTTGTCCATGACAAGTGATACTCATATTTGTGGTGGAATTTGTAGACCATCTTCATTTTGGCTCTTGCGTTGAATTGCCTTATTTTATTGACAATGATTTGTTTTGATCTAACTCTCATTTGTCTTCCTTGCATCTTTTGGATCCTTTTTGCTCTACTCAAAATTTATTTTGTGCCTTCTTGGGTTAGGAAAAGCAATGATCCCATTCTAGTGCATTTACATTCAAAGTCATACTTCTAGATAATGCACTATTCTTGGGGAAGCTATCCTATATTGAGTAGAACATCATTCTTTAAATTGGTATTGTATCTTATTGCTTTTCTTGATCATGACTAGTGTTTTAATAAAATATACGGAGAGTGATGATCCCATTTGTGTGCATTTTGTATTCAAATGCAAGATCATAAATAATGCACAAATCTTGGGGGAGCTATCCTACATGCTTTTGAACATTAGTTGTCTTCAATTGGTATTTGATCCCGATGACGTGTCTCTTTGGAAGACAAACTTTTTCGTCTTGGTACTTTGTGCCATCATGAAAAGTGTAGAGGGTTTGTCTTATTTCTTGATGTTATTTTTCATCAATTGGTATCTTACTTTCATTTGATATCTTTTCAAAGTGCTATCTTCAATCATGTGTTGATTTGGGTTTTGATATAATTTTGACAATTCTTTTTCTTGTCACACTTGTGTGTGCTTTCTCGGTTTAATTGGTGTTTTTTCCAAATTGTATCTCGTTTGGTTCTTGAAAGTCTTGTGCATGCATATTCACTATATGTATATCTTATGGCATGCCTACTTTCGTTGATCCAATATATAGGATAAACTCCATCAAATCCTAAATGGCTAAGATGTGCATGAAATTCAATTTCATATCAATATGCACATATTTATGTGGAGTTTGTCCTATGTATTGTAGTTGCTCTAACTACTTTGGACCCAATAAGTTTGGGTGCCATGTTGTACTTGAATTTTTTTAGGTACATTGGAGATGCATTGGAAGTTTGTCTCATTTACAAGGAAGGTGTTGTCACCATGTGCCTATTGGAGCCTAGCTTACATTTCTACATCACCAATGCTATCACGGTAACGAGTATCTATCTCATGCTTACATTTCTAGCTTTCAACCTTGTGTAGGTTGTATCTTGGCATGAATCTCTTTAGTTGCAATTGATGTGATTCTCGCAAAGTTCTTATCAAACATCTTTATTGCAAATGTGAGCAAGCCGGGATGGTTACATATCAAGGAGAATATATAATCATTTTCATGATTCAGCGATCCCAAATATGTCAATCTAGCATTTCTACTCAATGTCTCGCATGTGCAATATTGATGAATTTTCAAAATCATTTGCCTTTTGTGATACTTGTTATCTTTCTCGGAGCATCCCAACTATCATTTTTCCCTTGTGGATTTTTGATGCTATGATGAGATTGTGTTGGAAGTTCATCTATATCTTTTTAAGATAAAATTGAGCTTTGTGCAATGCTTTTAAGCAATGATCTTATTGGTATATATATGACTTCCACTAGGATATGTTCTTCACCGTAGTATCTATTTTGTGTGTGCATGTTTCTTTGTGGACTTATATCTTCATGATTGATGTATACTTAGAAACTTATACACATGAGAGTAGTTACTTCTTTAATTGGTATTCCAACCCTTTAGTTACCAACCTTTTATTATTTTTGATTCTTTGGTGGTTTCTAAAAGGCACAAGCTTTGTTTTTCACTCGGTATTTCTTTTGCATCTTAATAAGCTTGTGGACCTATGTGCCTTATCTTCTTTGGCTTGTGTTTATGGGAAAGACTTGACATGCACTATGTGCCACTTATATGAAAGACTATGTCGATGATACACTCATCTTTGCATTAGTCTCCTAAAATGTCTCTCCATGGCACACCCATCTCTTTTCGGTTGAGCAAGTCTTTGTTTCTTGCTCTTTGTTCTTGTTGCTCAACATTGGTTTGTTGCAAGTTGTTTTGCTTCTTTTAATTTATGTTATCTTGCATGTGTTTGTGTTCAAAATTATCTAGGAGGGAGTGATGATTCCATGATGTGCACACTATATTGAAATTCAAATCCTTCGTTGTGCCCGTACCTTGGGGAGTTCCCTCTTGATTTTTTTAAACACTTTTTGGGTCCTTTGATTGCTTGCGTCTTTTGTCGATGTACCTTTTCTTTGATATTCTTTTGCAATTTTTAGATCCTCAATATAGTTTGATCTCCCTCCATCTATTCGTCAGTGGATATATGCATTTTATTTCACTCATATCATGAGAAATGCACACTTTATGGGGGAGATCTTATTATATTGACCCTCTTAATTTTCACCAATTTCGGCAATCGATGCCAATGGTGGAGAGATTTAGAGGGTTTAAGGGAACATGGTTTTGTTCTCTTGCATCCTTGCATTTTGTGTTGCATGGTTGTTTAAATTCATTATATAAACCCTCGAAAAAAGGATTGTCATCAATTACCAAAATGGGGGAGATTGAAAGTGCATGTTGCCCCCATGCGTGTTTTGGTAATTAATGACAATCCTTATGGACTAATGTTTGCATTAAGATACTCTTGTAGAAGTGTACATGATGATCAATGCTCTATTCAAGGGTTTAATGAAGAATGATCAATGCCATGATTACCAAAATGGAGTTCATGTGTTGGACTCTAGAAGTGTACATGATGATCAATGCTCTATTCAAGGTTTATATGAAGAATGATCATGTGTAGAGTTGAGCATATTGCAAGTGTGGCTTGGAAAAGGAGATTGAGTGAACATTCATGATTATCTCCAAGCAATCATATATATCAAGAGAAGTCTATGAAGTGCAAGTTCAATATGATCCATCTCGGAAGATATCGCTTGCAATGGATACATGAATTCGGAGCTAAGCGAGGCTCTCCCATAATGGAGTATGGGGGAGTATTTGGAGAAGTCTTCATCAAGCATGTACTAGCAAGAACAATCAAGAAAGGTGTTCCAACTTGAGAGAGTCATGATCGTCATCATCTAGCTCAAGTGGAATGCGCAAGGCAAAGGTATGATCTTGATATGGTTTCTATTTTACCGATCTCAGGTGTTAGTGGGAGACCGGGTTATAGGATAGACGCCGTACTATCAAGAGGGGCTCTCAGTGAGTAACTTGATCGCATCCTTGTGCAGAGCTCAAACCTTTGCATACTTGGTGTCAGGGATATTCTCCCCGAGTAACCGCAAGTACAGGGAATCTTCGGGTTCCCCCTCCGAGCCGGTCGTCTGGAACCGGCTGCCGGTCGCTGCCTCGCTGGTGCCTTGGATCACCCTCGTATGCGTCCAAGGACTAGAAGACAAGAGGAACGTCGACCCAGCACTGCTCCGCGCCCCCGAAGTAAAAGATGACGTCGGCTGCCGTGGGCCGTACCGCGTGCCCTGCGATCGACGAGACGAGGAGGGCAGGCCATCATCACGCATGCTGGCACGGCCTCCCACCACGGCCACGTCCTCACCGGTGGCCTGTCTCCACTACCCGATGCCGGGTAGCCGCCTATGTAACTGGCTGCTCTGCCTATATAACGAGAGCCGAATCCCACATAGCAAGGGTTGGATCCCAGCTCACCCCAGAGACTCACCTCATCTCCTAGTAGGAAGAGAACACTCGATACAGCTCAAGGA
Organism: Poa pratensis; assembly: GCA_947311845.1. NCBI lineage: Eukaryota > Viridiplantae > Streptophyta > Magnoliopsida > Poales > Poaceae > Poa > Poa pratensis. The sequence continues at coordinate 41,158,809 of CAMZMU010000083.1, read as the reverse complement.
GCAACATTGTAACCTCTTGTGACCAGAATATACCACAGCTAGGCCGAGAGCCCCGATCCTGGGTACGTCTCGGTGTCCACCTTGCTCATATCCAATCCCGTGCACACGCCGTCGACGCCACCTGTGTCCCCACGCAAGAAGTCACCCCCGTGACATATGCCGTGCACAATACCACGACATTTGGCGCCCACCGTGGGGCTACGCGCGGCGACGGGGTCACGTTCTGCACGGGACCCCACACCGCTTCCGGCCAGCGCGTCGTGTCAGGCCTCATCCTGACGCTCGGCGCCTTTGACTGCATCATGGACAACGCGCCTGCTTCGCGGACGTCCCTCCCACAGGAGGAGGCTCCATCGTCCACTTCGGCAGCCATCGCGTCTACATCGATGTTGTCCTTAGTGAGTATCCTGACACCGTACTTCCCTGTTCGAACACTCTGTCCGTCTGCTCCGACTCCAGCGACGAGTCCCGCGTCTACGCGGAGGTCTTCACCACTGGCGTCGACCACGACGCGGAGGGGCGTACCACTCGCCGTGAGCACGTCTTCCACGGCGGAGGATGGCGCGCTCCAGGCGACCATCGATGCGCTCCGCACGCCTCTCAACATCAACACCGACCCGGCCGTGCCGGCCGCAAAACTGGACGCGCAGCACCAGCGCCTCGTCGACAGCGCCGTCGAGGTCGCGGCACCAAACGCCGCCTCGCCGCCAGGATGCGCGAGTATGACTCCGCCCACAACATCACCCGGCCAGCGACCACCTGATGGCCCTTGACGTAGTTACCTGCGTCAAAAGAATATGGGTTAGGTTGAGACTCCAAGTGCAGAGTGTATAGTATAGGAAAGACGGTTTTCCCCACGAGGGGTGACTCGAGGGTTTAATATCGAACTCTCGGGGAATCAGTAGTGAAAGATTTATCTTCTTATCCTTCTCTTGAAAACCTACAAAACAAAGTAAATTGTTTGTGCCCTCAACCTCACCAAGTGGTTGTCAAGCACAAGGTGTGAGAATGATATCAAAATAAAATGAATGCAAAACAGTAAATAAATATGCAATGATGATAAATAAATATGCAAGGATGGTGGAAACAATGATGGATGATATTTTTGGGTTTTGTATTGTGAATGCAAGATGTAAAAGTGTTTTTGTATTTTCGGATTTTTAAATGGCAGAAAATGTAAAGTGGATAAAAGTTGTTGGAAAGGTGTTTCTTATGATTAAAAATGGACCGGGGTTCATGGTTTCACAAATGCACTCTCTCTTTAATAAAGTGGTAGACAATGGAACACTAGAATTGACATATGAGATTGCAACAAAAGGTTTCATGACAAGTTACTAATTATATGGGCATCACGTCCTAACATAGAGATCTTTTGTTTATTAATCTCTCTTATACTCCACCAAGATGCGAACTAAATCATAACACCTTAGTAATTAAGATAAATCAGAGCATAGCATTAAGTTCATGACATGAAGTTAAAATAAGAACATGCTAGATCTAGTCATGGAGTAGTGGCAATGGTCACACCCACATCTCCGGTAGCAAGGTATTTTTCTTTATCCCTAGTGAGGCAACAAAGTAAGGTAAAACACCCAAGTGGATCGCGGAACTTTCTCTCACGTTCACCGCACTAGCCACCCCCCGTTACTCCAACTAATGCACACGTTCCCCCTCACACGCTCTCATACACATGCTTGATCATAACAAGTAAACAAGAACGGGGTACATAATATGCATCTACTTTCATAACTGAAACAAAACTATTGCAATCTCAAACATATATTAACTCATAAAAAGATCCACCACAAAGGTATTACATAGATGACCGTAATCATGTTCAGCAGCTCATACGGTACTAATTAGTGAAGCTCAAGAGAGGAGAGATACATAAGTTACTTCCACAAACCCATAGTCCAGGGTGGACTACTCCCTCTTCATCATGGAGACGGTGGAGAAGTCGTTGGAGAAGATGGAGACCACGCCGGCAGCGCCCCGCCGGAGTTTTCCCCCTCCAATCTGCAACTCCAGGTCTCTGTTTCGTGGTTTCTGTGTTTCTGCGGCGCTCCTTTCCGAAGGCGTCGGGGACTATTTTTATAGTCGTTTTTAGGTCAAGACGGAGGCTCGGGAAAAAAGATCGACGGCAACGGAGCTCGAGGCCCAGATGGTGGGTCCCACGCGGCCAGGAATCTGGCCGCGTGGGCCACCCTCTTCTGGCCCTCGGGCCTCCGTTTGTTCGCTTCCTTCGCTCCCACGCTTGTTCCTTCCAAAAACTGATGCTCGTAAATTTTAGGTCATTTGGACGTCGTTTGGGTCCCTGAAACATCAAAATATAGAAAATAGGGTTTTCTGCCTGTGCAGGGTTAATTCCAGAAAAATAGGGAAACAATGAAATATTCCCAAAATCAATATAAAACAATGATATAACCCTTATATGATGCAAATATGATTGAAATATAAGTAATATAATGCAAAGTTCATGTATGCATTTTACATGCATCAACATCCCCAAGCTTAACCTATACTCGTCCTCGAGTATGAAGGTGATAAAACTAACATGGACTTTGCAATTTAATACTATCAAGGATATCAAAGATGATTACTATTGCTACATAGAGTCAAATGATTCATTCTTCAAAGGAGTAGCAATATACAAGATAGATTATGAAGTGATATCAAATATTCAATGTAAGGATGTTCAATGATAATTCACAAAGTGTAACATAGAAGAAAGTACTATGGACCAAATGTATGCATAATGAAAAGTAAAAACATCCTATAATGGTCATAGAGTATTCTTGTAAATCTGAATATAAAAGGTGGACACTTTGGAAAGATATATAAATGAGTAGAGGTAAAACATGAATAAGTTTCATCTAACTTCCAAATGCTTCTACTTAAGTTAATGTTTGCAATGTGGTATTCATTGGTGTCAAGCTCTCATTACCCCTATCATAGCATCTTGAATGGTTAAAGTTTAAAGTGAAAGCAAATATGAGTAGTATGCTTGACAAAGTATGGGTTGAATGTCTCATGCCCCGTGAATACGAGTACCTACACCACGGTGTTACTCAACTTGGGACACAAAGCAAGTTCAAGTTAAGGTCATTGTAAGTAATATAATAGCGTCATCAAGAGCGTCAACTGGGGTACCTCTTGTCCCAGGACATGGAACAAGCCCATGTCAAAATGACAAGACAAACAAACAAAATGAACAATCTCACACCCTTTTTATTTACTATTGGTATAGCTTTTTATTGTGGGTGCATCACTGAAGGTTCACCATAGCATGTAAGTAAATTTCCACCATGAATGATGCATGGCTTAGATTAGCGGCCCAGGCGTCTCTCTAGCCATTTATACAAACTCATTAAACTACTAAGTTTCCACATTTATTTGGCACCATGATAAGCATCCATAAACAAAAGTACATGATATCAACTAAATATAAAGAGCACGTTGAAAGCTTGCCATGTGACAGCACATATGAGCTAACTCCCAACCAAGACTCTTGTCAAGCTCACAACTTCATAATTTTAATCACAATGGGTCATGTTTATTAAGTGCAATAAAAGTAAGTGTGCATCAAGTTCGTGAGAGCTCTTTAACCAACTTTTCCCATAACAATCAATAACATAAGCATTTTAATTCAGAAGTATAGATAATACAAAATAACATGATAAACATACTCGGAATAGCATAAAGCTAATAGGTAGATATGGTGGACTCACTGGAAAAACTTTGGTTGAAGGTGTTGGAAAACAAGTTTTTACTTGTTGGAATTTTTGGGCTAGCAAGAGGGAGAAAGTTGACCGTCTAAATGCATGCATAAGTGTCCATAGAACTAACCAATCCATGTTAAACAAAGTAAAGTAACATTCAGCATCAAAACATGAATAAAAGATAGCTCTTGATAAAACACTTGCAAATTAATACTCATTAAAAGCATGAATCATGCAACTATATGTATCTTTTTGAATCAACTCAAACATCCCTTTCCCAATCTTTTTAATAGCATCCAACTTAATTCAACCCAAATTTCCAGTAGCTCTCTCATATATAAATGATAGTGGTGGTCTCAAGACAAACAAAAATCAAACCGAAATAAAAAGCAAATAAAAGACGCTCCAAGTTTATGCGATAAAGTGCATTGATCGAAAAACAGAAGTTAGACGTGTGCAAACCGAGAGTGTGTTGGTCCAGTGGGGTTGTCTTCACATCCCCAAGCTTATGGTCTTCACCATCCTTGGATAGCTCTTGGTGCATCTCCTCTAATCCCTGTGAAAAAACTTCAAAACACCGTTTCTCCCATTTCTTTTCTGTGGGGTGACATTAGTAGTGATAGACAAATGAATTCTTGCTGCATAAAATCCTTAAACAAAAATTCATATGAATGTCCAGAAAGTGTATAATGTTGTATGCCTACTTATAAACTCAATTGGATCAAAAAGATTCAAGTTAAAAGTTCAAAGAATGCATCAAACAAAATGGGACAGAATCTGTCCAGAAAAACAGCAGCAGCAAAACGTATTTTTCTACCCTACTTAAATATGTCGAAAAATTCTGAAAAATTCATGCTTACAGAGGATGAAAAGTTGCAACTACAGTTCAAATATCAGCTCATTCGGAGTTACAGAATAGGAATTAAAAATCATACCGTGCACAGATTCGTGCTGGAATAAAATCTCCGAATGCAAATAGCAACTTTTTCAAACCAAAATAGGTAAAACTTGGCACTTTATTAAAAATTCCAGAAACAAAACTAAAAACTAAGTCTCTTGTTACAGCAAGAGGACACAAAGAAAATCAAAAATAAAAACAACCGGGTTGCCTCCCGTAAAGCGCTTTCTTTATAGCCATGTAGCTAGGCTTCTTACTTGATATTTAGTGGACGAAGCTCATGAGGGAGCTTGAACTTTGATGTGTCCCTCTTCCTTGGGAAGTGTTCCATGCACTTCTTGTGTGGAAACTGAAACTTCACATTCCCTTCTTTTGAATCAATGATAGCACCTGTGGTACGAAGAAAAGGTCTTCCAAGAATAATTGGACTAGAGGTTTTATTCCCCATATCCATGATTAGAAAATCAACAGGTACAAATGTCATATGCAACTCTACCATAACATCACTTACTTTTCCTAAAGCATGTTTAATGGAATCATCAGCAAGTGCAAGTTCAATAGAGCATTTTTCAAGATTCTTTAATTCAAGACTTCATATAATTCTTTAGATAAAACAGAGACACTAGATCCTAGATCTAATATAGCATGGTGTGTCTCTTTTCCAATGGTTACTAGTACTTTGGGAATCCATATATCCCCAAGCTTAGGTGGTATCATAGCTTCTTGGTTGTACCTAGCAATCTTTTCTTTTAAAACATGATTAGCAATATAAGAACCAAAACCTGCTTGGTTAACATTATGGAAGGATCACTTGCAAATTTTTGTAAGATAGATATTAATTCATGCAAGCTACAATTCTCTAAGTCAAGCAATGGTTCCTTGACTTCACTAAGCATTTTAACTTCTCAACTTTTTTCTCTAACTCAATTAACAGAAGAGATTCATCATATTCAGTTTCGTTAACTTCTTCTTTTAATCCAACAAGTTGAGACATAAATGGCAACAAATATTCAGGATAGTTCAATAATTCATTAAGAGTTTCCTCCAAAGTAAGAGGAACATTTTCAGCAATATTAATAGAATTCATTCCAACCATAGGTGGTGCTTGTGGTTTCCCTGCAGACATACTCAATAAAGTGGCTTGGTTATCAGCTAGTTTTGACAAGGCTTTGTCTAGTCCTGCAGTTTGGAGTTGTAAGCCTTTAATATCAGAACTAATAGAAGCAACAGACTTATTCAACTCTTGTATCATGGTATTATGACTAGCAACTTGTTCCATAAGAATTTTATTAGCCTCAAAATTATCATTACGTGGTGGCATAGGCTTCCAATTATTATCACTAGCATTAGGATATGGAATAGAAGGACGGTTGTTGGGAACATATGGGGCTTTATTATAGGAATTATAATTGTTGTTACCATACCCATTATTACCATAGTTCCTAATGAAGTTAACATCAACATTTTCAGGATTATTACCAACTAGTTCTTGCAAAGGCACATTTTCAATATTTTGTTTATTAATGAAAGCAAGAATAGTGTCCATTTTAGATGACAAATCATTTGTTTCTTCTATGGAGTTTACTTTCTTAGATGGATTAGGTGCTCTATCAGTATGCCATTGACTATAGTTTTGCAAAATACTTTCCAATATGTTCTTAGCTTCTACTATAGTTTTTCCCATAAAAGCCCCTCCAGCAGCGGAATCAAGAATATTTCTAGACATGTAATTTAGACCATTGTAAAAAGAGTGTAATATGGTCCATTCGTTAACCCCATGTGATGGACAAGTTCTAAGCATAAGTTTTATCCTATCCCAAGCCATGGCAACATGTTCATTTTCATTTTGCCTAAAAGAAAGAATATTGTTTCTATTTTGCAAAATTTTAACAGGAGGATATATTTCTTAATGAAAGCTTCTTTTAGATCATCCCAAGAATTAATGCTACCAGTAGGTAATGAATGCAACCACTCTTTAGCTTTTCCTCTAAGTGAGAAAGGAAATAACTTCAGTTTTAGAATATCACTTTCCACATTTTTAAATTTTGCATGTCACATATTTCAACAAAATCATGAAGATGCATAGAGGCATCCTCCATAGCACTACCGCCAAATTGTTCCCTAGTTATCAAGTTCAACAAACTAGGACTTACTTCATAACTATCAGCTTTTATCTCAGGTGTGGCAATGGGCCTAGCAATAAATTGATCATTTGGAGTGTTTGTGTAATCACACAACTTAGTTCTTTCTCCCATTTTTGCAAGTTTTTATGTGTTTTTTAATTTTTTATGCAAAACTGAAAATAAAATGACACTAAACAATGCAAACCGAAATAACAAATGCAACACAAAATGCAAAACTGAAAATAAAAATGCAAACCGAAATATAAATATGATATGCAAGACAATAACAAAACAAAATAAAATGCTTTGAAGGTAAAGATGGATAAGATGATGCTCACGTAGGTGCAACCTCCCCAAGCTTAGGTGTTTGCACAAGTTGGTGATGAAGTTGACTTTGTTGTGAGATACCCTTGGATAAACCTTTACAGCAATGATTCCCCGGCAACGGCGCCAGAAAACTGTCTTGATGGCCCTTGACGTAGTTACCTGCGTCAAAAGAATATGGGTTAGGTTGAGACTCCAAGTGCAGAGTGTATAGTATAGGAAAGACGGTTTTCCCCACGAGGGGTGACTCGAGGGTTTAATATCGAACTCTCGGGGAATCAGTAGTGAAAGATTTATCTTCTTATCCTTCTCTTGAAAACCTACAAAACAAAGTAAATTGTTTGTGCCCTCAACCTCACCAAGTGGTTGTCAAGCACAAGGTGTGAGAATGATATCAAAATAAAATGAATGCAAAACAGTAAATAAATATGCAATGATGATAAATAAATATGCAAGGATGGTGGAAACAATGATGGATGATATTTTTGGGTTTTGTATTGTGAATGCAAGATGTAAAAGTGTTTTTGTATTTTCGGATTTTTAAATGGCAGAAAATGTAAAGTGGATAAAAGTTGTTGGAAAGGTGTTTCTTATGATTAAAAATGGACCGGGGTTCATGGTTTCACAAATGCACTCTCTCTTTAATAAAGTGGTAGACAATGGAACACTAGAATTGACATATGAGATTGCAACAAAAAGGTTTCATGACAAGTTACTAATTATATGGGCATCACGTCCTAACATAGAGATCTTTTGTTTATTAATCTCTCTTATACTCCACCAAGATGCGAACTAAATCATAACACCTTAGTAATTAAGATAAATCAGAGCATAGCATTAAGTTTCATGACATGAAGTTAAAATAAGAACATGCTAGATCTAGTCATGGAGTAGTGGCAATGGTCACACCCACATCTCCGGTAGCAAGGTATTTTCTTTATCCCTAGTGAGGCAACAAAGTAAGGTAAAACACCCAAGTGGATCGCGGAACTTTCTCTCACGTTCACCGCACTAGCCACCCCCGTTACTCCAACTAATGCACACGTTCCCCCTCACACGCTCTCATACACATGCTTGATCATAACAAGTAAACAAGAACGGGGTACATAATATGCATCTACTTTCATAACTGAAACAAAACTATTGCAATCTCAAACATATATTAACTCATAAAAAGATCCACCACAAAGGTATTACATAGATGACCGTAATCATGTTCAGCAGCTCATACGGTACTAATTAGTGAAGCTCAAGAGAGGAGAGATACATAAGTTACTTCCACAAACCCATAGTCCAGGGGTGGGCCACCCTCTTCTGGTCCTCGGGCCTCCGTTTGTTCGCTTCCTTCGCTCCCACGCTTCGTTCCTTCCAAAAACTGATCCCCGTAAATTATTAGGTCATTTGGACGTCGTTTGGGTCCCTGAAACATCAAAATATAGAAAATAGGGTTTTCTGCCTGTGCAGGGTTAATTCCAGAAAAATAGGGAAACAATGAAATATTCCCAAAATCAATATAAATCAATGATATAACCCTTATATGATGCAAATATGATTGGATTATAAGTAATATAATGCAAAGTTCATGTATGCATTTTACATGCATCACCACCCCAACCCATTGGAGGAGATCCGCCGCAAGGGAGGTGCGCTCGGTGGCCAGTTGAACGAGGATCGCATCTAGCCGAGCTTCGTCATGCCCATCTACGACAGCCCCGCCAAAAACATGCGCGCGGCCCAAGCTGCCTCGCGCGAGCTCGAAACCTCCAGGGCGACGAGCTGGCCGCCCAGTGCTTGCGAGTCCAGCAGCTTCTCGACGCCACCAACCGGATGCAGGCTGCGTCGGACGCTGACGCGACCCCCACCTGGAGACCAGCAAGTCCAGAGGAGCTTCCTTGTTGGCCGGCTACAAGAGCACGACCGCACCCATCACACTGATGGTCGGCGAGAGGATGGCCGAGATACCGCGATCATACCCGTCACGCCGGCACTCGACAAATGACGACCGGAACCGCGACAGAGCGCGGACCAGGAAAGGAAGGCCAACCCTGAGCCGACTCGGGCTGGCGGAAAGGTGCCCGTCGGTAGCCGGCTAGGCCCTCTGGGGCCGAAACCCGATACCGACGCGCGCGGTCGCATCAACAAGGTGACCGCCTCGTGCGCCATCGAAGAAGAGGACTGCCACGGCCACGACTGCTTCGGCCCCCACATTCGAAGGAGCCGTTCCCGTCTCACTTCTACCTCCCCGGGAGACGCCCAAGTACAGTGGCTCCGCCAAGCCGGAAGATTGGCTGTTGAACTACCTCACCGCGGTCGGCATAGCCGCGGCAACAGGCGGGTGGCCATGCGCTACGTCCCACTCATGTTGGTGGGCACGGCTCGCACCTGGCTGAACAGCCTGCCGGACGACAACATCAACACTTGGCTGGACTTCCAGGAAGTATTCGTCGGGAACTTCAACAGCACCTGCAAGCGCCCGGGTCGCCCGCGCCACTTGCAGCTTTGTACCCAAGGCGAAAAGGAGTCCGACCGCGACTACCTCACCCGCTTGTCCGAGCTGCGCAACTCATGCGAGGGCATCGACGAGCGCGAGGCCATCCGTTACTTCACTGACGGCTGCCGCGGCGACACCATGCTCAAGCACAAGCTCCTGCGGGCGGAGCCGGACACCATGGCCTACCTCCTAGACATCGCTGAGAAGTATGCCACAGCCGACTCCGCCTTGAAGGCGCCGGTCCGGCTATCCGACCTCGCCGCCAAGACGGCTACCGGCGAGGCGAAGAAGAAAGATCCGCCCTAAGACCGCGATGAGGCCGGCTCCTCCAGGCGATACGCGGACGGCCGGTGCGACGACCGCAACAAGAGGAAGGGCCTGTACTCATAAAACCGACGTGACTCTCAGTACGTCGCTCTTGGCGAGGAAGGCCGTCGTCGCCCAAACGGAGACCGCATGAGGGAAAGCCGCCCGTGGAAAAAGAACCGGTACACCCTCGACAATATGCTCAACATGCCCTGCAAGTATCATAGCATTGACCGTAGCCCGGCAAACCACACCACCCGGCAGTGCAGTTGGACGGCTCGGATCGCCCGCGGCGAGGGCCTGCCTGCGGCCCCTCCCCGCGCGCCGGTTTACGGCAACGGCGATAACAACCGCAACCGCAGCGACGATCGCGGCCGCGACGGCGACCGCCGGGCACCTGACAACCAATGTTGGACTCCGCCTCGCCGGTCCCGGCTCGGCAACCCGACAACCGCGGAGCTTTCCCCAACCGGGATGCTGCCTATGTCATCTACACTAGCGAGCGTGATGACAAGCGTGCCAGGCGACAGCGTCACACAGAGGTGAACGCCACCGTCCCTCCCGTCCCCCAGTACATGAACTGGTCAGAGAAACCCATCACCTGGGGACGCGAGGACCATCCGGCAGTCATGCCTCGGCCAGGCAGCTACGCGCTGCTCCTGGACCCGATCATCCTCACGGACAGCACCGCCGTCACGTTCTCCCACGTCCTCATCGACGGCGGCAACAGCATCAACATACTCTACCGCGACACGGTGGAGAAGCTAGGCATCAACATGAGCCGCCTGGAACCCAGCTCGACGACCTTCCATGGCATAGTGCTGGGGCTCTCATGCTCCCCGATGGGCCAGATCAAGCTAGATGTCATCTTCGGCACAAAGGAGAACTACCGCCACGAGCCGATCTGGTTCGAGGTGGTGGACCACCAGAGCGCATACCACGCGATCCTCGGGCGTTGTCGGAGACTAGTCCCAAGGAACTAGGGGTGTCTCTCTGATGCCAGGAATCGAGTAAGGGACTGAACACAACGTCAAACAAATCCTCAACATCCTCGGCGACGGTGCTCGTCGAGCTCGGTGAGGAACGACACGACAGAGAGTGAACACGAGCCGCTACCCAGGTTCAGGCCCACCGCGAGGTGTAAAGACCCTACGTCCTGCTATGTTGGTACTTAGCAGAAAAGCTCAGCAGTGTGAAGAAGCCCTCGCGAGGCCCGGTAGGTTGAGCGTCTGGTCCTTAGCAGAAAAGCTCAGCAGTGTGAAGAAGACCTCGCGAGGGAAAAGTCCCTCGTGAGGCTCGCCAGGCTGAACGCCTGGTCCTTAGCAGAATTCTCCGCAGAGCGTCGAGGGCTGTGGCAGGCCGGCCCATGGTACCCTGGTTTCCACTGGGCCGACAGGCGTCCCGCACTCGCCAAATTCATGTTCGTCTCCCACGATGCATACCTGAAGATGAAGATGCCAGGCGAAAAGGGCATCATCACCGTCGTGGGCGACTATCGGCGCTCCCTGGACTGCGCGTCGGCTGGCGCGAAAATGGCAAACGCCATCCTCCTAGCCGAGGAGATGAAGGAAATCAAGCGCAAGGTCGCCGGCGACCCAACTCCGGCTCCTGATGCCAAGAAGCCGGCGGGCGAGTCCGCCTTCAAGGCCGCCAAAGATACCAGGAAGGTTCTCCTCGACCCGACCGACCCCACCAAGTTCGTGCTCGTCAGGTCAAGCCTCGAAAGCAAATAGGAAGGCGAGCTCGTCGACTTCCTCCGTGAGAATCGGGACATCTTCGCGTGGTCTCCAAAAGACATGCCGGTGTGCCGAGTGAGTTCGCCGAGCACTCGCTCCATGTGAACCGGGCACGAAGCTGGTACGACAAGCCCTCCGCGCTCCGCGAAAAAAGAAGAAAAGCTATCGGAGAAGAGATAGCCCGGCTGCTGGAAGCCGGGTTCATCATGGAAGTATTCCACCCTGAGAGGCTAGCCAACCCTGTAATGGTGTTGAAGAAAAATGACACTTGGCGCATGTGTATCGATTACACCAGCCTGAACAAGGCTTGGCCCAAGGATCCCTTCGCCTTGCCCCGGATCGATCAAGTTATCGACTCCATAGCCGGCTGCGAGTTGCTCTCGTTCCTGGACGCCTACTCCGGCTACCACCAGATCAAGCTGAACCCTGAGGATTACTTAAAAACGTCCTTCATCACCCGTACGGTGCCTTCTGCTACGTCACCATGTCATTCGGCCTGAAAAACACTGGGGCCACCTACAAGCGGTGCATGCAGAAGTGCCTGCACAACCAGATCGGCCGCAATGTGCACGCATACGTGGACGACATCATCGTCAAGACCAAGGAGCGGGGCACCCTCCTTGGCAATCTCGAGGAGACGTTCGCCAACCTCTGCCGCTTCCAGATGAAGATGAACCCGGAGAAGTGCGTGTTCGGCGTCCCGGCGGGCCATCTACTTGGTTTCCTTGTGTCAGCTCGAGGGATCGAGGTCAACCCGGACAAGATTTCCGCCATCGAGCGCATGCACCGGCCTCGGAACCTGCGAGGCGTACAGAAGTTCGCCGGCTGCCTGACCTCCCTCAACCGGTTCGTCAGTCGGCTAGCGGAGAAGGCCCTCCCACTGTACCGCCTCCTCAGGTGTGCAGACGGTTTCCACTGGAACGATGAAGCCGACGCCGCCTTCCTCGGCCTCAAGAAAGCCCTATCGACTGCACCGGTCCTCGCTCCTCCAATGCCCAAGGAGCCGATGATGATGTACATCGCCGCCACTAACCGGGTGGTCAGCGTTGTCCTTGTGGTAGAGCGCATGGAGGAAGGCAAGACGCAGCTCGTGCAGCGTCCCGTGTACTACCTGAGTGAGGTGCTTTCAACCTCCAAGCAGAACTACCCTCAGTACCAGAAGATGGCTTACGGCGTGTACCTCGCCGCCAAAAAACTCAAGCACTACTTCTAGGAGCACCCCATCACGGTGGTGAGCTCTTCTCCCCTCTCGGAAATCATTGGCACCAAGGATGCCACCGGCAGGATCGCCAAGTGGGCCATCGTCTTGGCGGCCCATCACATCCTCTACGAGCCGAGGGTGGCCATCAAGACTCAGTTCCTCGCTGATTTCTTCATCGACTGGGCGGAGACGCAGTACCTGCCACCGGCTCCCGACTTCTCGCACTGGCTAATGCACTTCGACGGCTCCAAGATGCGCGGGGGCTTAGGAGCCGGCATCGTCCTCTCCTCTCCGAAAGGCGACAAGCTGGAGTACATCCTGCAGATCCACTTCACCGCCTCCAACAACGTCGCCGAGTAGGAGGCGCTCGCCCATGAACTCCGGCTCGTCAAAAGCATGAACATCCGCCGGATCATGTGCTTCGGGGACTCAGACCTCGTAGTGCAGCAAGTATCGGGTAACTGGGATGCCAAGTACGCAAACATGGCCTCCTACCACTTCTTCGTCCAACAGCTCTCTGGCTGCTTCGAAGGATGTGAGTTCCATCACATCCCACGCGCGAACAACGAGGCAGCAGACATCCTGGCGCATATAGGCTCTACCCGACAGGCCATCCCGCCCGGCATCTCCCTCGAGCACCTGCGCAAGCCATCCATCGTACCGTCACCAGACTCCGAGTCCATCTACATACCGGATCTCGGACCCCCGACCTCCACCGCGGTTACCGGCTCCGCGGACCTGGGAGACATGATCGTCGACTCGGGGGCTGGGAACCCGACGCCGCCCTCCGGCTCCACGGACCCGGGGGCTAAGGACTGGACGACAGACGACGTCTTCGCCATCCAGGAACCCCTTCCTCACCTACATTGTCAAGGGCGAGTTGCCAGAGGACGAGGTCCTGGCAAGGCAAGTCGTGTGCCGGTGCAAAGCTTACACCATCATCAACGGCGAGCTATACAAGCGCAATGTCTCTGGCGTGTTCCAACGCTGCATGAAGTGGGAGGACGGCTACGACCTCCTCAAAGACATCCACCAAGGCGAATGCGGACACCACACGTCGTCGCGGGCCATCGCGGCCAAAGCGCTCCGTCACGGTTTCTTCTGGCCCACCACGCTGGCGGACGCGGAAGAGTTTGTCCGCAAGTGCAAGGGCTGCCAGCTCTTCCGGTCATAGCAGCATCAGCCGGCGTCGGCTCTGAAGACCATACCTATCACCTGGCCGTTTGCTGTCTGGGGACTCGACATGGTCGGTCCTTTCCGGACAGCGCGAAGCGGGCTAACGCATCTCCTGGTGGCGGTGGATAAGTTCAGCAAGTGGATCGAGGTGAAACCCATCAAAACGCTCGACGGCTACAACACCATCGCTTTCTTTGAGGACATCATCGGCCGGTATGGGTACCCGCACATATCATCACCGACAACGGCAGGAACTTTGCCAAGGGCGTCTTCGCGCGCTACTGCGGCCGCAGAGGCATCCGCCTCGACCTCGCCGCCGTCTCGCACCCGGAAACCAATGGGCAGGTCGAAAGGACGAACGGCCTGTTCCTGTCTGGCATCCGGCCCGGGCTAGAAGAACTACTACACCGAGCTCCCGGGTGCTAGCTCGACGAGCTGCCCTCCGTGATCTGGAGCCTGCGCACGCCCAACCGATCGACCGGCTACACCTCGTTCTTCCTCGTGTACGGTGCCGAGGCAGTCCTGCCAGTCGACATCGAGTACGATGCGCCGCGAGTGGTCCTGTACACGGAGGCGGAAGCAAAAGAGGCGCGAGAGGACAGAGTCGACCTCCTAGAAGAAGCACGCGAGCTGGTGCTGTCGAGATCAGCCATCTACCAGCAGAGCCTGCGTCGATACCACAGCCGTCGCGTGAAGCCGATCGCATTTCGCGAAGGAGACCTCGTCCTCCGGTGGATCCAAGACAAGAAAGGCATGCACAAACTATCCCCGCCATGGGAGACACGAGAAAACCAAGAAAAAACAAGAAAGACACGTCGGGCGTGGAGTCAGAGAGGCCGTGGAACGCCGCCCTCCTCCCTCCCTTTTACACTTAGGTGTAAGATGTACGTACCCTTGTATCCAAATCATAAATAAGAGCAGGCAGTCCCAAGCTACACTCGGGGACTCGTAACCCGGGGGCTCGCCGGTTGCCTGCGGCTCATTCTTCCCCAGAGATGGAGTAGTAACGTGCACTGGCACCAGAGGCCTACTCTTCGGTTCCAGCCGCAGAACCGCAACCCGGCAGTACGGCTGGCAAGAGCAAAAGCCCGAGGACGCTTGCACGCGAAAAAACATAAGGGGAAAGAGCGGTCGCCGGCCCCGCGAAGCACCCAAAACCAGTTATTTAGACCTAAGTATTGTGCCATGCACGTTCCGGCACCTCTTCGGTTCCGGCTGCAGACCGCAACCCGGCCAGCCGGCAAGAGCCTGCGCCTGGACGGCTAGCAGCACAAGAAAAAGGTCGACATACATGGAAAAGGGCGAGTCGTTTTCTTCCACTCGCATGAAACCTAGCGTCTCCTCTACTCGCATGTTTTTTTACTGACAAGTGCTCACGTTTGCCCCTACTTGTGAGTTTCACGAACACTGGAGCCCGGTCCCGGCCAGCCGGTACCTGGCACCTGACCCAGCTCCCTCGCCGCCAGCCAGCAAGAAACTCGGGGGCTGGGAACGGAAAGAACCAAGACACAGAAGGAAAAAAGAGCCAAGATGAAGTTCCGACCCGGCCTCCCTACGGCACGCCGACCCGAAACTCGGGGGCTGGGGGATGCCTGTTCGGTATCAAGACAAAGGAAAAACCCACAAGTACAAAAGCAAAATAGATAAAGGAGCCAGGAGCTTCGCACCAAGGTTCACAAGCAGGCCCAACAAGTACGACAAGTAACAAAAGCAGAGAAGTTCTTTAAACACAAATACACCCGGCATCCCGGGGATCAAGTTCAAGCTCCCGGCTTGGCGGTCTTTGTTGGCTCTGGGGTCGACCCGCGGCCGTCGTCGGCTCTCGACCCGGCTCGGTGGTCCTCGTTGCCTCCGAGGTCTGCTCGACCGCCCGCTCCGATCTGAGGCTCTGCTCCGCGGCTATCTCTTTCTCCACCTCCGGCTCTAGAGGCACGATGTCTCTTCGTCGTAACATGCTTGTACCAGGAGAGCATCACCACTATCGTCATCTCGGACCCCCCGCGAGCCGCCGTGTCCTGGAAGGTGTCCAGTGCCTTGGGTACGTCGTGGAGTTGGGCTGCGACATCAGCAGCAGTGTCAGCCCCGCCCTCCGGCCACAGCGTGCTGTAGACGTCGGCGCCGATCTTGTGGAACCGCTCCGCCAACTCACCAAGCGCGGCGACCCGGTCCTCGGTAGTCCCCTCAGGCGCTGCTTCGCCGATGTCGGAGTAGAAGCCTGAAGACCGGAAGAAAAGGATCAAGACCAAGAAAAAGAAGCACAAAGAAAACATTGGAGGCAAGAAACTTACGAACGATGGCCTCGTCGACCCAGGACAACTCCCCCTCCAGCTCCCTCTGGTGATCCTCGAGAAGCTTGGTGTCTTGCTTGTGCTCACGCCGCTGCTTCTCCTCCTTCTGCTTCAAGAGCTCGAGGGCCTTCACCCGCTCGGCAAGCATGTCGGTGGCCTCACCCTTTTCCCTCTTCGCCGTCTCCAGCTTCTCCACCAGGGAGTCCTTCCACCCGACGAGCTTG
The DNA here is from genome assembly GCA_947311845.1 of Poa pratensis. Lineage (NCBI taxonomy): Eukaryota > Viridiplantae > Streptophyta > Magnoliopsida > Poales > Poaceae > Poa > Poa pratensis. Next base: position 41,142,323 of record CAMZMU010000083.1, on the reverse strand, counting down.
TCATACTCCACCTCGCGGGCAGCGTCGGCCTTCCGCCGCTGCTCTGCCTTGGCCGCCAGCTGATCCGCCAGGAGGCGCGCTCACGGAGCGCCTTCGTCGCCTCCGCGTGCTCCCGAACCTTGGCCGCGACCGCCTCCGCCGTTGAGTCTACACAAGGAAGTTTGCCTCAGCCCCGACACAAGATAAGGAAGGAGAAGATTTGCGAGGCAGGACGCTTACTCTTGTTGCTTTCAAGTTGCTGCTTGAGCAGCCACACCTCGTCCTCCAGCTGCTGGTTCCGCCTCAGCGGCCCCCGTAGCGCGTTCTAGAAAGAAGAAGGAACAAGTCAAAACCTCGCCGGTGACCCGACATCGGCTCCAGGCACCTGCAGCCACGAAGAACTCACCTCGACCGACTCCCGGATCATCCCGATCCCGGCCAGCCCGGCCTTGATGTTCTTCTCCATCTCGCTGACGACCGCGACTGGCGCCGCCATCTCACAATGCTGCTCCAGCCTAAGGTCACTCTGGTGGCCGGCCTCCACCAGCTGCTCCACCTCCTCCATCGCCGCGGCCGCATCGACCCGCGCCTGGTCGCTGATCGGCTCCATGCCCAGCGGGCACCCCGCCTGGCGAACCGACTCCGGCTGCAAGACCAGCTTCGGCTGCAGAACCATCATCTCCGTCACCACGACATCGACCTGTGCGACCGCCGGCTCAGGAGCCGCGTCCGCATGCGCGGTCGCGTCGAACACCATGATCTGCATCTCCGCCTGGGCGGTGGATGGGCCGGCCGCGCTGCCGTCTCCGCCTAGGGCCTCGTGCATCACCCGGGCGAAGTCATCCGGCTGGGGCGTCGGGGCTCGGGGCGTAGCCGATACCACCTCGCCATCGCCAACATTGCTGGGCAGCGGGAACCCGCCCCGCATCGTGATGTCATCGATCACAGACTCCATGACCCTGCAGAGGTTGGCCACCGTAAGAAGAAAAAAAGAAAATGAGCGAAAGTTTCTCCCACAAGCGCCTCTATGAAGAAACTCACCCGGGAGCCACCAGGCGGTGTGGTCGTCGCGGCGGTCTGGAGTAGATGGGCTTCGACCTCTTGGCGACAGGCGGCTGCGACGCCCGGCTTGTCGCCGCAGCCCTGGCCGGAAGAGGAATCTCTTCAACGTCGGAATCCTCGGCAATGAGGAGGTTCCCATCATCGCTCTTGTCCTCGGCCAGTTGCGCATGTCGACTCGGGGGGACCGGCCGACCGGAGGCTGCCCCCGAGACCTCGGCCTGGCTTTCTCCTCCTCGACGTCGGCTGCCGGGTTCGCCCTGATGCCTACGTCACCCTCGTCATCGTCCTCATCGTCGTCCTGGGGCTGATTCTCCCGGCCCCCTCAACAAGGTCGTCTAGATTGGCGGCGAACTCCGGGCCATTCGGACCATCCTCGGCAACCTGACACGCGAACAACTGCGAATACGAAAGGCACAGCAAGATTCAGAGACGCCCAAAGACATCAAGGTCGACACGACGAGGCAGAATAAAGGAACACTCACCGGAGGGGGTCGGTTCATGCGGCAGAACGGCAGAAGGCCCAAGTCCATCCTTTTTCCACCGTCAGCTTGGTGACGGTAATCAGCCAGCCGACCAACGCTTCGAACGGTAGGTCATTCCTCGATATGCGCGTCGGGTCCGTGTTCCCGTCAAGGAAACACATCTTGTCCTGCCGCGTTTGCAGCGGCATCACCCGGTGCGCTATCCAGAAGAGCACCAGGTCCCGAGACGTGAGCCCGTCGCGATCAGGACCTTCATCCGCCCTACCAACTCGGAGCCTTCCGGGTGGGTGGCGCCCCGCGGCGCGCCCCAGTTCTCCTTCTCCGGCGCCCCGGGCACATACGACCCCAGGCTGATGTGGTCGACATTCGTCTTGTTCTTCACGTAGAAGTAGCTCTGCTGCCACTTCCGCACGGAGTCCAAAATCGAGAGCTTGAGGAGCGTACCCGACGTCCGGTACGCCACCATCACGGCCCCGCAAGTAGCGAGGCACCCACCGCCCTTCACCGGCAGCCCCTTGAGGTAGAAGAGGGTCCTGAAAAAACCCAACGCTGGGCAGGACCCCCAGGTACGCCTCGCAGAGCGTGACGAAGTAGGACAGCATCAAGACGGCGTTGGCGCCGAGGTGATGCATCTGGATTCCGAAGTAGTCGAGGAAGCTCCGCAGGAACGGGCTAATGCGCTCGCCCACCCTCGGGGCCGGCGAGACCTCGTCCGGTGGCGGGACGCGCCACTCCACGAGCTCCTTTGGCGGCAGATAGCCGTCGCGCTGGTAGCGCTTCAGCTCGCTCCTCAGCACCGTCGAGCCCATCCAGTCGCCCTTCAGCACCATCGCCGACGAGGGATCAATGGTGGCATCGGCGGGTTTCGAGTACCTCGGTCCTATGCTGGATGCGAGGGAGGCGATTGACTCAAGGAAGAAGAAGCAGGGGAAAAGAGGCAATGCACAGTAAAATTCATCCCCTCCCACGGCGGTGAATAATTAAGGGGGGGGGGGGGGGGGAACGGTAACTGACGCACTAATCTGCCACGCGTCGAGCAATCCCGGCCCTCATCATCGCGCGTGGGCAGTAACGGCAGGCCACGATCTCCACCAACCAGCGGTTGCCGCACACGATCCCGCGTGTGGGCGGTTGCCACAAAAAAATCCCGCTCCAGAAATCGAGGGGTCGCCCTACGCCTGGCCGCGCGCAACGTGGCCGACGTCATCCCTGACGCTAGCGGCGGAGAGCCCGGCGCGCGTCGTCACCGCCGGCCGGAGCTCCATCTAGCCGGAATTCCCGCTAGCCAGAATTCCCGCCAGCCGGAGTTTTCTTTCTCGCAATCACTTCATCGACACTAGCAAAGGCTGCAAGGACATTATTAGCTCCTGAAGGCTTCTAGTCGTGCCTGCTTCTAAACCTCCAAGAGCTCGGGGGCTACTGTCGGGGATATTCTCTCCGAGTAACCGCAAGTACAGGGAATCTTCCGGGTTCCCCCTCCGAGCCGGTCGTCCGGAACCGGCTGCCGGTCGCCTGCCTCGCTGGCGCCTAGGATCCCCTTCGTAGGCATCCAAGGACTAGAAGACAAGACGAATGTAGACCCATCAATGCTCCGCGCCCCCGAAGTCAAAGATGATGTCGGCTGCCGTGGGCCGTACCGCGTGCCTTGCGATTGACAAGATAGGGAGGGCAAGCCATCATCACGCATGCTGGCACGGCCTCCCACCATGGCCACGTCCTCACCGGCGGCCTATCTCCGCTACCCGACGCCGGGTAGCCGCCTCTGTAACCGGCTGCTCTGCCTATATAAGGAGAGCCGAATCCCACATAGCAAGGGTTGGATCCCAACTCACCCCAGAGACTCACCTCATCTCCTAGTAGGAAGAGAACACTCGATACAGCTCAAGGAGCACCATTGTAACCTCTTGTGACCATGATATGCCACAGCTAGGCAGGAGTAGGGGTGTTACCTCCTCACGAGGGCCCGAACCTGGGTACGTCTCGGTGTCCACCTTGCTCGTATCCAATCCCGTGCACACGCCGTCGCACGCCACCTGTGTCCCCACGCAAGAAGTCACCCCCGTGACATATGCCGTGCACAATACCACGACACTTGGCATATCATCTTTCTTGGTTCTTATTTGGCTTTTATCCATTTGAGAATTTAGAGCTTGTGTTCATCTCCATACCAAGCTCTAGTTCATCAAAAACGGATTTCATATGCATATCTTGTTGCGTTTTTTATGTTGGAAGTTTTACCGGTTTGCCTTTTCTAAGAGAGGTCAAACTCTCTCCTTGTGGCTTTCTCCTCACATGATGGACTATGATGTTTCTCTGCATGATCTTGGAGAGCTCTTCATTGCGATTCCAACGAGCCCAAGATCATTGAAATCGCAGTACAGATGAAAAAGTTATTGCAGTTTTTGTTTTGCTGTTTCTGTCAGCTTTCAGAAAATCGGATATGCCGATCCTTCTAGAAATATCCGATTGGAAATATCCGATGACCATCAGAAGGTTGCATCAGTTGCGCGGCTCTATGGTCTGGGTCGGAAATTCCGACCCAAACTTGAACCGGAATATCCGATCCCTTGTTTTTCCTGCAACGGCTCTATTTCGTGGGGTCGTATTAAAGCCCTCCTTCTTCCCCAAAGAGACAAGCTCTTGAGCACGAAAAAGCCCCCCATTGTTGACCTTCTTGAGCTTGGATTTCTCTCTATTCTCCCATGATTCTTGCCTCCAATTTGAGGGAAAAGAGAGAGGATATCTAGATCTACATTTCCACCAATCCATCTCTCCTCTAAGTGAGGGGAACCCTTTGGATCTAGATCTTGGAGTTCCATTTGTTGAGCTCTTGTTTGTTCTTCCTCTCTTCTCCCCCATAAGCATTAGTTGCTTTTGGTGGGATTTGAGAGTGAAGGATTTGAGCACTTGTGCTGTTACCATTGCATTTGCTGCATCGGTTTGCTCTCGTCACGAGGATTTGTGGAAGTGAAAGTTGTGAGCTTGTTGCTCTTGCTCTTTGGACCCTAGATGCCATTGTGGTGATTGTGGTCATTCGGGAGCCCCCAATTCAGTTGTGGGTGTGTGCCCCGGTTTGTTGTTGTAAAGGCTCCGGATTCCGCCTCGAAGGATTCCGATAGTGGAAGGTGAACCAAGCTTTGGCAAGGTTCATCGGAGAATAGGGTGAGGCCAGTTGTGATGCTTGAGCTTTTAAAGCTCACACCCCTCCAACGAGACGTACTCCCCTAAAAAGGAGGAAATCGGGAATACATCATCGTCTCCCTGTGCCTCGGTTATTTTTATACCCGAGCTTTTTTACTTATGCAATTTACATTGTGATAGCCTTCGTGCTTGAAGTCTCTATATTGCTTTCACCTTGTTGCTTGACTTTCTTAGTTTAAGTTGTTGGTGCACATAGGTGAGCCTAGTTTATTTAGATTGTTGGTTTGTTAATTTAAACACCAAGTTTTATTCCGCAATTATCAAGCCTAAACCAGAAAAGTTTTAAATTGCCTGTTCACCCCCTCTAGGAGACATCCTTGTCCTTTAAACAATGATGTGGGACACACGTAAAGCAATATCAGACTTGTGATTTAACAAAGCAAAATTTGACATGTGTCTCTTTTACTGCTAAGTATATGTTCTCTCGGACAATTCTTTTCAAAGGCAATATATGAGTCAGTAACATTAAGTGCTATGGGGATGAGTACATCTTAAACAAGACTCCTTAAAAAATTATCATTAACACTCTCAAGTCTTTACTTGAGAGACTTTCCGTTGTTCTATCTGTTTATAAAAAATAGAGGCAGGACTCGGTTCGTTAAAAGAAAAATAGAGTAAGAGTTACTTTCCACCGAATATGATAATTTTTTTTTAGATAAGGGGGTGCGGATCCCCGGCCTCTGCATCCAAGAGATGCACACAGCCTTCCACAATTATTAAAACTCCATAGTTATCAAAGTTTACAATTCATGGGTTGCTTAAGGTGGCTACAAAGATCAGCCACTCGAAAAAAAGTTCACTAAGCATCAAGCCTTCTATGGTGCAACTAGCCACCCCGATTGAAGATAGCCCGCACGACCGCCATCATACGGGTACACCCGGCGTCCATAAGGCCACGCTGATCCACAGGAAGCAGGACGGACCACGAATGGATCCAGTACAAAGCCTTGTGTATAACCTGCAAATAATGAATAGAAGATGATTTGTTAAAGACAATATCGTTTCGACAATTCCAAATAGCCCACTAAATGGCCGCAACACCAATCCGTATGCGTGCTTTTGTAACTTTATCTATCCCATTCAACCAGCTACCAAACATGTTGGAAACACTAGTCGGAGGATAGAGATTAAAAGTAAAATGTACTAGCCTCCAAATGTCTCTAGCAAAAGTATATTTGATAAAAAGGTGGTCAGCAGACTCATCCGCATCACAGAAAACACATTTCTTGCACCCTGTCCACTGTCTTTTAGCCAAGTTATCCTTTGTCAAAAGTTCTTTTCTATTCAGAAACCATAGAAAAATTCTAATTTTCAAGGGGATCTTCAATTTCCAAAGATATTTTCTCAAGTATCTAGTATGGCCGTTTAATAAGTCCTCGTAAAAAGACTTAACCGTAAACACACCATTTGAATTTAGAGTCCATTTAAACTTATCTGGTTCATCTATTAGATTGACTCGCATTAGTCTCTACTAGATTTAACCAAGCCGTTCTATTGTGTCCTATTAAAGTTCGCCTAAAAGGAAGATTAATAGGAACCGCCCCAATAGCATCTACAACCGTAGCACTTTTGTTTGAGGCAATGGCATATAAAGATGGGTATTCGTGCTCTAGAGAACCCTGACCTAACCAAATATCCTCCCAGAACCGAACCTGCTCACCATTGCCAAGTACGAATCTCCCACGTTCGAAGAACTCATTCTTCACCTTCATAAGACCTTTCCAAAAAGGAGAGTCTAATGGTTTAACCAACACTTGTGATCACGTTTTACCACCCAAATACTTATTAACCAAAAGCTCTTGCCATACTCCCTCTTCATTCAATAATTTATAAAGCCACTTACTCAATAGGCATTTTTTATTTCTAGAACCGCAATACCCAAACCTCCTTGATCTTTCGGCCTACACACAATGTTCCACTTCGTGAGTCTATATTTCCTCTTCTGCTGATCACTTTGCCAAAAAAATCTTGATCGGTAGTAATCTAGTCTTTTCCGTACCCCTTTAGGTACTTTGAAGAAAGATAGCAAAAACATTGGCAGACTTGTTAAAACTGAATTAATAAGCACAAGACGGTCACCGTAAGACAACATCTTGGCCACCCAAGACGCCAATTTTCGCTCAAAACGATCTTCAACAGATTTCCATTCTTTATTTAAGAGTCTCCGATAATGAATCGGGATCCCCAAATACCTAAACAGTATGATCCGATTTCACATCCGAAAATACGACGATACTCCTCATGATCCTCTTTAGCCTTCCCAAAGCAGTATAATTCACTCTTATGAAAATTGATTTTTAACCCCGAGAGTTGTTAAAAAAAAGCCAATATTAGTTTCATGTTCACGGCCTTCGCAATGTCATGTTCAAGAAACAATATTGTGTCATCCGCATATTGAAGGATTGACACTCCACCCTCTACGAGGTGTGGAACTAAACCCCCCACCTGGCCATCCTCCTTTGCACGAGAAATTAGTATGGCCAACATATCGACCACCAGGTTAAACAGCAAGGGAGATAGCGGATCCCCTTTTCGTAATCCTTTGAGTGTCTGAAAATAATGACCTATGTCATCGTTAACTCGAATTCTGACACCCCCTCCATGAACAAACCTAGCAATCCATTCACACCACTGAGATGCAAATCCTTTCATGCGTAAGGCTTGTTGCAAAAAAGACCATTTGACCTTGTCATAGGCCTTTTCAAAATCGATTTTGAAGAGAACCCCATCTAATTTTTTCCTATGCATTTCATGAATCGTCTCATGTAACACTACCACTCCCTCAAGTATATATATTAACAATTACTTCTACTAAGAACAAGATAGGCATTTCAACCTTCAAAAATGGGAGTCGTAAGACATGGGCGCGTCTTGGCTGACTTTGTGTAGACAAGTCACGGCTATAGTACCCTGACTTAGGCTGTGCGAACCAATAGATCAAAATCGGACAGTCCAGATTCGGATCCAACTGTTCACCTGGTACCGCTGACAGAGCACTGTTCGCGGGAACTGTTCATGGTATCTGTTCATGCGCTCTGTAGCATCCGATCTGGGCTGTTGGTTCAAGATCCAGTGGCCGAAAATGGGCAAAGTCAGCCGCACTGTAGCGTCGCTGCAGTTGCTTCTTGAAGTCAGCGAATCCGGAGCGGTAAGACATACCTCTTGTCATTGAAAGTATTTCTCTTCCTTATGATGTGTTCCTTGAAAACTCATATGTCTCTTCTGCAAATTGTAGAACTAGGAGGGAAACACCATTCAAGTGAATAAAGATTAAATAAAAAATATTTTTGTAGGACATAAAGAATACTAGAAAATTGGCAACGGAAAGCAATCTCTATCTCTTCTCTACTACTCCATCCGTATCAAAATATAAGTCGCACTAGTCACTTAGCACACACATGTATGTAGACATGTTTTAGTGGCCCTTAGCACACACTAAGGGCCACTAAAACATGTCTACATACATGTGTGTGCTAAGTGACTAGTGCGACTTATATTTTGATACGGGGGAGTATATAATATGTCTTCAGATGATGGTTGGTACGTTTTTTACATTTCCGATTCTGCCCTTGTAATTTGGGAGATATTACACTACTGCCACCGCAAAGTGATTTTTAAGTCGTGTACCGGTTCGTCCGAGCGCAGCGCTATTCTAGGTCGAACAGACCTCCTCGGCGGTCCTGGACGCCTCCATCTTCCTCGTCAAGGTGGTCGTCGCCGCCGCCGCGGCCACCGACGGCACCGCCAGGGCGGGGCCCTGTGCTGTCAGGCTCGCCAAGAAGAATGGCGTCAACCCATCCCACGTCTCAGGTCCGTAATACCTCCTGGTCCAGCTCGCTCGCTCGCCCCTCTCGCTTAGATCTGAGGATGGTTCGGTTGGATCACACGTGAACTGGGCTCGAATCAGGTGCGTGGTGGTGCGTGCTGATCCATCCTGGAGGCTCTGTTTTTGTTTGTGGGGGCAGGAGGGGAAGGGTTGGAGGAACGGGAGGGGCAGGGTGGAGGACTCGAGGAGGAGGACGATGGATTGGAATGTGAGAGGGGGGGTAGGGCTGCTCGCTCTGTGGATCGAACAATGGCCGGACAAGCACACTCACATCTGATGGACACAAACAGAGAGGTGGAAGACAAACTCTCGGGCACTCAAGTTTCTGCTCCATCCATTGGATGATCTGTGGATGGTTCAGAGAATAAAGAGAAATTGCCTCAAAGGGAAAGCTCGCACTGTTTGTGTCATGGCGTGCATAGCTAGCTACTAGAGAATCGTTCCAATCAATTAACTAGCATGCTATCTATACGTCTGTGTGTTTCGACAGAATTGCTACTTTGAATCAAGCTATCCTTCATCTTTTCCTTCAGAGTCTTGTATGTCAGTTTCACATCCCTGTCAGCAGCGAAGACATCGTAGCAGAAGCGCCACCGTTGCCGTACGCATTGGGGAACGCAAGTTCCACCGCTGTCAATCCCTGCCTCCCCAATCTATGTGTGTTGGATTCACTCAAAAAAATCTGTGTGTTGGGATATATAATCAGCTGGGAGAGAATGGGATGGAGATTAGCAACACTGTCGTTGCTATGCAGCTCACAAAGATTCTAATTCGTGTATTATGTCAGTTAATGATCTGAATTACTTTCTCTTTGGGCGGATTGCAGGCTGAGAATGTTGTCCCGAGTGTCCAGATCTTCTCACATAGAGGTGCCACTCGAAGTCCACAATGCTGTTAAGGTGTCTGGCTTCCACAAATGTTTCCCCAATGTTGAGATACTCCGTTTCAAAGTAAACTTACTTAAAACTCTACTTGCTGCATTTGTAATTTCGCACCAGCTCGTAAATTTCAAGTCCTTAAGTGAAGTATCAATGTGGGTGTGCTATGCTAAGATAAATGGTACATGTGTATGGCTTGGAGAATATACATTTTAGTTTTGCTATTCTAAAACTAAGTGGACACAAAAAAATTTACCGGAACTCACATTTTAGGGCCAACCCATGACCATGTTAAGTGGATTACTGAGATTTGAAGTTTGATTGAGCAAAAACAATGTCTATGATATTACTGAAAATTAATTGAAATGGTTTCTTTGGTTGAGCATTGCAGTTGGTTTCATAGACATATCGATGGCGTGATATGTTTTGGAAGCAACGCTTCATTTGGATTTAGATATAAATTCAAACATTGGCTATACATTGGGAGTTTAATTAATTTGTACTCTACATTTTTGGTTTCATAGGTAAGCTGAATTGGGTAAGTGGTTCCTCCGGATAACATAGTTTAAATAGACTCAGATGCCCATGCTGATTGCGATTTAATAGAAGTATCTTAGATAAACCTCCATTAAAATTGTGGAATGTTCTTGTCTGCATAGGCTGTGTGTGTGTTCAGATCGCATTGTCACATGGACACAATGATCTTAAAGTCTGATTTTGCAGTGCACCAGTTTTGTTGACATCAACTATTTGTCGAACAATCACTTTGATCATCGTTTCATCATCTAAGACGCTGGAGAGCTGCATGAAAATGGGTCTACAACAGTGTAAAAAATCAATTGTGAGGCCGGCAAGGTTGCCTATGTACTGTGTCGGTATGCTTGAAGGGGGCTAAGTGAGGATTGTACTTTTGGTAGTACTACAGCTTGGCCACCGTCTTCAGTTTATTGTAATTGTAAATATATTGTCAATTCGTATAATCTCTGTCTTTAAAGAAAGAAGCATTTTTCATCTCTAGGAGTGTATCTTTTATGCAACAGGATGTAATTTTGTAAGTTCTCGTCTTTTTTTATGCTTGGAAATTTAAGTTCCCATCGGCCGTGGCTGAAGCTTGAATCTCCAAAGGGTTGAGGGCTTCTGTGAAGCTTCATTTTTTATTGAGACTTCCATTTTTCAACTGAACTGAGTAAATATTGCATTTAGTAATCTTGTTTGTAAGCTCAGAACCGGTGGCATGATAGTTTCATAATATTAATAAGTGATGAGTGTGACATTATAACTGTGTGAATTATATAAGAGTTTTTCTAGTTTTATGAGCATATAATTTTCTGCAGGGCCCGTTGCATAGAACGGACATTTTGCACATGTTCTACCGGAAACACGGTGACCATAAATCTTACCATGAACCCAGAGAGTTGTTTCGTGTGAAAAGTAAAGAATTTAATTATTTTATCAGCCCGTAGCAAGCTGTCTTGCGGAACACGGGCTTTGCTAGACGAGCTATTTTTTTAAAAAAAATACATTTTTTACAATTTGCAGTAATAATACACGTTTCCAAAAAAATTCACTAATAATACAACATCGGCTGCACAGCCGATAGAACCCTGTCAGTCGCGGCTTGGCCGACGAGCTAGTCGGCCGTGGCGTAGCAGGGCTGCTCGGCCACACCAGCGCCGACAGATGCATGCCCGGCCGAGCCAGCTAGCATGCCCGGCCGAGGGTGCAAGATTTGTGAAAAATCTAAAAAACGCGTATTATTTATGGAGTAGTATTATTTAAAAAAAATTAGCGCTAGACGATGGCTTCATGTATCGCTGTGCTCTGGTCCGTTCTCCTCTTGACCTTCATTGCCTGGGATAGGTGTAGTGCCGTATTTGCTAAAAAAAAAGGTGTAGTGCCGTCAAGATGGATTTGGACTTCCCACTCTCCTCCTCCGTTTCCGACGAGGACGCCGGCGGCACGACGACCCCACCTGGCCGCGCCATCTGCCACGCCGGCTGCGGCCGCCCGTCCAGCGTCTGCCTCTGCCCGCACCTGCCCCCGTCCCCGCTCCACACATCCACCACCGTCGTCCTCCTCCACCACCCCCATGCCCTCCACCGCAACCCACTATCCACCCTCCCCCTCCTCGCCCGCTGCCTCGCCAACCTCCACCTCCTCCCCGGCCGCCGCCTCCGCCCCTCCTCCACCCCGCTCCTCCCCCCTCCCTCCGCAAACCCCGTCCTCCTCCTCTTCCCCTCACCCGCCGCCTCCGACCTCGCCTCCTGGTGCCGGTCCACGCCTCCCTCCGCGCGCGCCAATCCCATCCTCCTCGTCGTCGATGGCACATGGCAGCAGGCCAAGGAGATGCACGCTGCCAGCCTCTCGTTCCTGTCCTCGTTCGTCGTCCCCGTCTCCCTGCCCGTCGACAGCGGCGTCGACGGGGACAGCATGTTCGAGTCGGAGCTCGTGGTGAAGAAGGAGCCGCATAAGGGGTGTATGAGTACAATGGAGGCAGTTGCAAGGGCGCTGCGGCTGCTGGAGCCGGAGGGAAGAGGCGCGGAGATCGAGGAGACGATGCTGAGGGTGCTCAGGGCGATGGTCGCCTTCCAGGCCGAGCATCTGGAGCACCGTACCATCAAACCGAGACCGAAGATGAAGAAGAAAAAGGATATCAAGAGGAGGGAGGAGGAGATGAAGAAGAATGCCGGGTTGGTGTGAGTGTGACTGAACTTCTGCGGATTTGGGTCGGCTCATTGATGGATTTGTGCTGTGTGGAATTAATTACCTACGAGGCTTTCACTGTCACCGATAACCAAGGTTTGCTCTCTTCTTTGTTAGCACAGAGATGGTAGTACTACTTAGCTTGACAATGCTGTTTTTTTTTATGTCAATGGCTAGATGGAAGAAAAAGAAGTGAGTTTATTACTTGATTTTGATGGTTTTGGCAGAGTTTGCAAAGCAGGAAGTTAAACCCTTCTATGGTTGAATAGTTTTCCCATAAAAATGTCTAGTGTATAAAGTATCGAACACATTGAATTCTTAGGGTACTATCATCGCAAAATTATATCCACTGAGTAAACTACACAATATCAAACTGGCTAAGACTGAGCTTATATCTAATGGTACTATCGATATTAGAGATTTTCCTCCGAGTAATTCATGGTACCTAAAGAACAGGTATAGTCAAATTGGCTATACTAAGCTTGACAGTAACAAAACCTAGCTAAACTGGCTTGTAGAAAATCATGGTACCTAAGCTTGACAATCAGGGTTTTGCTCTGAGCAATTCATGGAATGTAAAGGCGACCTTCCCTATAGCAGAACGTCTAACCTGTTCATCAATTTAGAAAGTGTGCTAGACGCCTCCTAGATTTTTGTTCACTCGATGCAATGTCATCTTCACCTCCGAAAGTAAGTAAATGAGTAAATTAACCATCATCAGTGCACATCGACAACCTCTTTTGTATATCTTTCCCGTGCCCATCATAAGCTTAGTCTTCTTTTACAGCTTTGTTTTCTTTAACCATGAGCATGCCCTCATTCAGCCTCCCTTTGTATCTATGTTCCGTCGACCAATTCTTACTGGTCTTAAGCTTTCCCTCTTTGGACTATCTCGGTGTGCTTTTTCAGGATATATTAATTTCTCATGGGGATTATATCGGTCATATCTTTGTCTTCTTGTGCATCTCGCATACTTTACCACGTTATGTTCTTTCTTAATACTTGATGAGAAAAAAATTGATGTCATGAAGATAGCAAGACTAGAAGGTTGCCTTTTTCTTTTTTAAGCACAGAGATGGTAGTACTACTTAGCTTGACAATGCTGGTTTTTCTGAACAATGGCTAGATGTAAGAAAAAGGTAGTGAGTTTATTACTTGTTTTTTATGGGTTTCGCACAGAGTTTACAGAGCAGGAAGTTTAACCCTTCTATGGTTGAAAAGTTTCCTCGTAAAAAATGTATAGAATAATGTCTGGTGAATGAAAGTATTGAACCCATTGAATTCTTAGGGTACTATCCTCTCAATTATCTCCACTGAGTAAACTGCACAATATCAAACTGGCTAAGACTAAGCTTATATCTCATTGTACTATCGAAATTAGAGATTTTCTCGATAAGTAATTTATGGTACCTAATGAACAGTTAATAGTCATACTGCCCTAACAGGCTAACACTAAGATTGACAGTAACAAAACCTAGCTAAACTGGCTCGGAGAAAATCACGGTACCTAAGGTTGACAATCAGGGTTTTTCTTGGAGAAATTCATAGTACGAAAATGTGTTCTTCCCGGTAGCATAATTTTTTTTCGATAAAGGGAGCTTTATTACTTAAAGAGTTCCCGGTAGCCCTAACCTATTCATCAATTTAAAAAGTGTGCTAGACGCCTCCTAAATTTTTATTCACTCGATGCAATGTCATCTTCACCTCAGAAAATATGGTGTTAAGCTTTCCCTCTTTTTACTATCTTGGTGTGCCTTTTCAGAATATATTAATTTCTCATGGGGATTATATTGGTCATACCTTTGTCTTCTTGTGCATCTCGCATACTCTACCAAGTCATGTTCTCTTTTAATACTTGATGAGAATGAATTTGATCTCCTGAAGATAGGCAAGACTAGAAGGACTAAAGATTTTTTTTACGAAAAGCCAACAGATAGTTGGATTTCATTAATGAAGCAGGAGACTGTTACAAAATCCTGAATAGTTACAGGAAAAAAAAGGATTAGTCGGCCGATTTTACACAACCAGCTAACTAGCAGTTATAGGGGCATCAAGGTGGCTGGAAGATCTTGTTCACCGGCTTAATCCCCGTGTGACCCAGTTGCGAGCTTCATCGACGATTCTTCCAAGCAGTTGCGACGGAGAGATTTGGGCATGATTATCCTTGCGTTCCTCTCCTTCCATAGCATCCAGGTTAGCAGATGATAAGCCGTTTTCTAGGCAGTCTGTTCTTCAGTTGATCACTCGAGGTAAGCTGGGATTTGGCTGGCAGCAGGGCGAAAGGCAGCTCTCTAAGGTGTGGTTAGCAGTTTTCCGGTGCCTGATCACCGAAAAGGCATGATGGATTGGGTGGAATGTGCTTCCTTGCCAGCACATCTGCCATCAGGCACTTGCCTTTGAAGGCCAACCAGGCAAAGATCCTTGCCGCGGAGGTAGTCTTTGCCATCCAGATTAGGTGTTTGTTATCAGACCTGAGATTATCTTCAAATTGAAGGCGGTATGCGAGGCGGCAGACTTTTAGAAGCTTGTCAAGGATGGGTTGATAATCCACGCGATGCAGCCAGACGTCCAACAGGGGCATCTCCAAGTAGTAGGTGATTGGGAACTCCTTGGTTGGGCACTCTGTGTCCCTCAGGCTGCAAGTGGGAATGGGCCTTCCGCGACACCGCTTCCCAAGCCCCTTTATTTCTGTATGCGCCCCCCCACGGCTGAGGTACAAAAATAACTGGGATATGTGGGCCGGCCCGCAGGTCGCCGCAAATCCCACTTAAGCCCGCATGGCACTCACGGAACGGAGACGAGGAAAGGGAGCTGCTGCACTGCCGCCGCCGCCGGAGCGCCGCCATGACTCTCGCTCCTCCTCCAGCTCCGGGGAAGATCTGCTATCGCGTCGCTCTTCCCGTCTGCCCATATTCACCTACCACCTCCCGCGATTCCGGCCGCCAACAGGCAACATCAATACGAAGGTCCCTGGATGCTCGCCGACGATCCGATTCCGGAGCACCTGCTGCACGGCACCGTGGGGAGTGTGGAGGACTTGGAGTTGGAGGGAAGCGAGAAGCAGGAGTCGGAGGGACCGGGGACGGCCAAGACGGCAAGACCTCAACAGGCGACGATCCACTGTTGGACGGCGCCGGCAGGAAGCGGAAGCAATACACAAACCTGCTGCCAGAGCCAAAGCGGCGCAAGCAGCCGCCGCTAATTAAACATGCGCGTAAGTGGACGGCCTGCCTAAGACCACAAAATATATGCGGGAAGATGCGGCGTTATGCGGGACTCCCGCAGGCAGTCCCGCTTGCAGCCTGACGTGTCCCTGATGGCCTCCTTGATTTCAGCCTGAGAGCAAATGATGGGAGAGGCTACACTTTTTCTCCAGTTGGCATGCAAACCAGAGGCTTCAGCGAAAGTGAGACACATGGTGGCCTTGAGCTCGATCTGGCAGGGCTTGAGGAAGACAACGACGTTGTCGGCGTAGAGTGACGCCCAGTATGGAATTCGCAGCCCACCCAGCGGCGATAGAATTCCCCATCTTGCGGCCGTATCGAAGATGGCCGCAAGAACATCCATGGCAATGACGAAGACTAGGCTCGTTTGCCCTTCATGAGGACCTGACGGTGGCGGACCTTCGTGACAATCCGAACAGATTTGATTTATTTGCTCTGCCGTTGTCGGCCCAGGCGTATGACGAATTATTACAGGTGAATAGTATATTGGATGGCCTCAGCTCTAACACTGACGTACACGATACTCGTTCATTTGTGTGGGGCAGTGATCGCCTGATCGGTACACCTCTGCCAAATTTCATCAGTTCATTTTCGCTCAGCTGCCACAGGACAAAGCCCTTCAGTTAATCTGGAAATCCAAGTGCCTCCCCAAGCTCCGTGTATTTGCATGGCTCCTTTTTCATGATCGTCTCAATACAAAAGACTTGATGTTGCGCAAGACCTGGCATATGGAGGATGGACCTGGCTGCGTCTTATGCTCATCAAATGATCTAGAGACTCGGGACCATCTTTTCTTTCAGTATTCCTTTGCGATGAGATGCTGGCATAATCTACATATCCACTGGGACTCTCTTTGGCAATCTCAAACCGGTTTCTTGCTGCCAGATCGTCTTTTGCGAATGATCGATTCACCATTGATAGCATTAACCCGGTCCTTGCTTCATGGAGATCGTCACGTGTGCTGCTTGGAACATCTGGAAAGAACGCAATGAGTTTATTTTCAAGGGTCAACCTCCCTCCTTCACGCATTGGAAAGTCCGATTTCGCAGTGACCTTCTCTTGCACCAATTTAGAGTTAAAAACTCTCTTGTCCAGCCTCTTATAGATTGGGTCCTCAAGCTGCATGGTGAGTCGAGGAATATGAGCGACAGAAGAAACATGAAACGCGGGACTGCTAAGAGTGCCTCGACTAGCAACGGGATGGGAGTACCATCGGCAGTACGAACAGAGACAGGAGACTCGACAGGTCGAATAGAGCTCAAGGCGGAAGAATCGTAAGTCATATGAAAAGATGCTCCTGTATCAAGAATCCAAGGGGATGTACCTGAATGAGAAGAAGGTGGTCTCTCGGTGCCAGAAAAGTCAGTCGCAGAACCAGCAGAACCTGTCGGTGAAGAGTCCCAAGTAGCAAGCAGACATCGGAGTTGCGCGATCTCACGCGCAGTGAAAGACGCCACTGAAGAGGTCGAGGTAGATGCGTCAGCCAAGGAGGACCAATCATCGGAATACGTGGTAGCCACATGGGGAGTCGAAGGAGAGCGGTCACAAGTGCGTGCACACGCCACGCGAGGAGTCGAAGAAAAGCAGCCAGAACCATGTGCAGAAGCCGCGAGAGTCGACGTAGAGCGGCGAGTCGACGTAGATGGAGTCGACGTAGAGCGGCCACAACAGCGGTCAGAAGCCCCGATAGTCGGCGTAGAGCGGCGAGTCGACATAGACGAAGTCGACGTAGAACGGCCATAACTGCGGGCAGAAGCCGCGAGAGTCGACGTAGAGCGGCGAGTCGACATAGATGGAGTCGACATAGAGCGGCCACAACAGCGGGCAGAAGCCCCGATAGTCGACGTAGAGCGGCGAGTCGACATAGACGAAGTCGACGTAGAGCGGCCATAACTGCGGGCAGAAGCCGCGAGAGTCGACGTAGAGCGGCATGCAGACGTCATCGAGGGAGACGACGAAATAGGCGACAAGCGAGGAGCACCAAGCATAGACATAGCCAATAGGATTATCAAAGATCACAGAGCAGCGAGGAATCGCAACATAGCCCGAGGATGCAGACATTTTTTTTTTTTTGGAAGGAACTGCTCTAGTCAACAGGATCAGATCGAACGAGAGCGGTCAACAGGATCAGACGAACTGCTCTAGTCAACAGGATCGAACGAACTGCTCTAGTCAACAACACACCAGATCGAGATTACGATCGATCCAGCACACCAGACGAACCGATCCATCACACCACACAGACGGCTCCACAGACGGGGGCGGGCGGGCGGCTGTGGCCCGAGACGAGAACTGGCGTGGACGGGGGCGGCCGGGCAGACGGCAGCGACCTGAGAGGAGACGGCGGCGGCCGGGCAGACAGCGGCGACCTGAGAGCAGACGACGGCGGGGAATCAGGCGGCGGTGGTGGCCAGGAACGGGGACAGCCGGAGACGGGCGGCCGGAGAACGGACAGCAGCGACGACGGACATAATCGGAGACACACGGCCGGGAAGCTCGATGCGAGCTGTACAATCGGCGGCTGAAAAAATTTGCACGAGTTGCGCGTGCGTGTGGAAACCTAACCTAGCTCTGATACCATGTTAGGAATAAGCAACTTGTATTCCACGGGGCCAAAGGCCACAATATACAGTACATGTACAGGTGTGAATATGCAGAGAACCCCCTATCTAATAGGGAAACTACAATATACAAATATCTCTCTAACACTCTTTACTTCCTATGTCTTTTCCTTATCTCCCACCTTGATGTAATCTCCCTTGTTTATACAGGGCTTTTACTTATGTTCCTTTAATTTTATAAAATACACAGTAGGGGCTTCCCCTACGGTAATTCAGTAAAAAAAAAATGACGAAGACTAGGGGGACAGTGGGGATCAATGTTTCCCGTCAGGTCACCAATGAGCAAAACCCTCGTGGAAGTTGTGTGAAGCAGACAGGCAATCTGGTTTGTCCAACATAAGCTTAAACCGCGCGCAATGAGCACCTCCAGCAGAAATTGATGTCGACTTTCAGTAGAAGTGCACTGCATTTCTTTGCTTTGAGTTGTTGAATCATGGCTTGCTGGGTTGTGCGAATGATGATTTCTAAGTGTCCACTAATGAAAGCCAGGGAATCCACCACAAAGGCACTTCCCAAGAGCAATGGGAACTTGGTAACCTCTATGGTTTTAGAACAGAGATCATGAATGACCCAGTGAACATCGAAGGATCAACTGCTGGTTTGGCACGAACAGATTTTTGTATGTAAATGGTCCTTACACGAGGACTTGGTACCTTGGCAGCTTCACCTGTTGGGGACCAGTTCATCGTCATCGGATACTCTCATTTAGACTTATTCAAGGGTACTATGATGCATGCACTGGTTAGCGGTTGCACCATGAAAGTAAAGCAATAGTTCAGACAAATTGCTGCTACAAAATACTGAAATAGCCTATTTCTGTGTCATATGGTGTGTCAGTTTTTTGCTTTTTGGTTGGACGTCATTCCCTTGAAAACACACATCTCTAAATTGTATGTTCGTATTTACAGTTCTTTATGTTTTTTGTTGCAATGTTACAATCGATTAGTTTTAGATAAATAATAATATTTCACGGGATTTATTAATAGATTTCGAGGATTTGATCAGTAACATTATACATCTTGGTTCTTTTGGTAGGTCTGCAGGGAGATGATTATAGAGAAATCGGCAGCTTGTGAGATGAAACTAGGAAACATTCCTGAAGTCCGGAAAGGTGAAAACTCTTCTGCTAGGAAACTAATGTTTGATTTGCGTAGTCATTAGCCTGGATACCGGCAGATGTAGCGTTATTAGAGCGTGGTTTCCATAATTCCATCCTTAATTTGCTGTTAGGCTGCTCTGGGGTTTATGTACCCAGCAATCCAATTGGTTTATCGCAATATGGTCAGCTTGCTGGTAAAATGATGTTTAAATGGAAATGCACATTGTAGCCTCGGTTAGACCTGTTTATTTTGTCCGTGTTCCTAACATGAGCTCGTCCGATTCACATGTGGTGGGATATATACAGTTTCATAGTGGAAACAGAAATCTGGATATAGTAATCTTGCCGGGTACTATTCCAGTTTTGTAGCTCCTGGTAGCATTACAACTGGAGTCGCCACAGGAAGTAGCTCACAAGTTGCACGAGCCCCAGACACAGGTCAACGAGCTGGTCTTGGGAAAACCAAACGATGCCTTTTCCACGGAGGAAACTGACAGAGTCACCATGGTCGATGTCCCCAAGACCAGAGCAGACGTTGCCGCCGCTGCTGCCTACAGCTACTTCCCCTTTTCGCTTAAATTTTGCATGTTGCATCCTCTTGGAACTGGGTAGGATAGTGCTGTCAACTACTCCAACCAAGCTTGATCCAGTAGTGTGCTGACTCGGCTCGAGCTCGGTGAAAAGCTTGAAGGAGTCGAAGTGGCCTTCAACTGCTTCAAGCTTGCTGTCTCTCAGGATGAAGCCTGTCTGGCTGTCTCGTATCAAAGCAAAAAAAAAAAAATTGAATTTGCGGTAGAATTTGTGTAGACATTCAGAAAATGGTACTCCCTCCGATCCATATTAGTGGGCACAACTTTGTCTAGATACACATGTATCTGATCTAAATACTTAACTAGATACATATGAATCTAGACAAAGCTATACCCACTAATATGGATCGGAGGGAGTAACAGGAAAAACCGTGGCAGTAGGCACGACAGGACTGAGGTTCCCAAGAAGCGCGCGAACCCGCTCGTGTCGCTCTGCTCCCCTATTGTTTGGCGGGCAGCAAACACAGAGCAAAAGCAGAGCGCGTCCCTCCAAATGTCGCGCCCCCGAGCTCACCTCGGCACCGTGCCCCCGACAACTCCTCCCAGCCTCCGTCCCGCCTCCCTCCCAGCCCAAAACTCGCAACGCCATGCAAAAATTCGAGGCCGTCATCGCCATGCACGGCCTCCCTCCACCTCCGTCCTCCTGACCGACCTCGATCACGCCGCGCGCTGACACCAAACGCCATGGCGTCGACGGGGAGGAAGACAAACCAGCTCCCGCCCCAGGCCGGACGGCTCTGGGAGGCCAGCATCCGCAAGCTCACCACCATCCGCCGCGGCGCCGCCGCCTTCCCAGCAGCCGTCGCCGGCGTCGACGGCCTCGTCGACCCCGCTGGCGCCCTCTCCGTCGCCTCCTCAAACAACATCTACCAGTATACCGACGCTGCCGACGAAACGGAAGTCGCACCCCCCGAGGCCAATGACGCCGACGAGGATGCCGACCTCGGGGAACCCAGCCACTCGGAGCAGCTGCTGCCCAGCGGGGACTTCTACCAGGGCGACCTGCGCGGGGACCTCCCGCACGGCGCCGGCAAGTTCCTCTGGACGACGGACGGCAGCATGTACGAGGGCGCCTGGCACCGCGGCCGCGCGGCCGGGCGCGGCAAGTTCTCGTGGCCGTCGGGCGCCACCTACGAGGGCGACTTCGCCGGCGGCTACATGCACGGCCAAGGCACGTACATTGGCGAGTTCGGGGACACCTTCGCCGGGCTCTGGGCCAACAACCTCCGGCACGGACGCGGCACGCAGGCCTACGCCAACGGCGACGTCTACGACGGCCACTGGCGCGACGGCCTGCAGGACGGTCACGGCCGCTACATCTGGCGCCAAGGCCACGAGTACATTGGTACCTGGAAGGCCGGAGAGATGCACGGCTGCGGGACTGTGATATGGTCGGACAGCGACCGCTATGACGGATCCTGGGAAGATGCCAAGCCCAAGGGCCAGGGCACGTTCCGGTGGGCTGACGGCGGCATGTACATCGGCACGTGGTGCCAGGAGTCTGGCATCACGCACGCCAAGGGCGTCTACTATCCGCCGTCTGGCGGCCCTGCTGTGCCCGTGCCCAGAGAGCCCCGCGAGGCGATCACCAAGCTGCTCGAGGATCTCGAGGTGTGTGAGGGCAAGACGGTATCGCTGCTGCCGTCGCAGAAGATACTAACGTGGCCCGGGGTGGAGGCCGTGACGCAGAAGCCGGTGTGGCGGCCGCCGGAGGTCAGCGCCGACCAAGGGAGGGTGCCGATCGTGCGCCGGAGGAGCAGCGTGTCGGACCTGGACAGTCTCGCTGTGGGGGATGAGGGTGGCGAGGATGCTAGTACTCGGGCAGACAGGGCATGGTCGAGGACGCTCTCGTGCATCCGCGCGCCGAAGCCGGGTAAGAAGCAGGGGGAGACGATTTCCAAGGGGCACAGGAACTACGAGCTCATGCTCAACTTGCAGCTGGGCATCAGGTCTCTTGCTTTTCTTCCTCTTGGCTACCACTGTCACTGCTTCCATTGCCATCAACTTTTTTTCTGTTGCCGATTCATTCATCTGGCTGCTATTGGTTTCTCTTGGTGCGCAGGCATGCTGTGGGAAGACAGTCAGCGCCTACCTCACTGGATCTCAAATCATCAGCATTTGATCCTAAAGAGAAGGTGTGGACAAGATTTCCTCCAGAAGGATCGAAGCATACGCCGCCTCACCAATCGTGTGATTTCCGGTGGAAGGACTACTGCCCATTGGTTTTTAGGTCTGCATGTTGTCTCTCATTTGCTTCTTTGAGCCTCCAGAATGGGGCTAATTTGTTCTTCTGTGATTCAATCCAGAACATTGCGCAAGCTCTTCGATGTCGACCCTGCGGATTACATGATCTCGATATGTGGGGATGATGCACTCCTGGAACTGTCGTCACCCGGTAAAAGTGGAAGTTTCTTTTACCTCACCAATGATGATAAGTACATGATCAAAACAATGAAGAAAGCAGAAGTTAAGGTAGATTCCTTTCACCTTAGCTAACCTATACATGGAAGCTTAAGTCTGATACGGGTGGTGGTTTCGATTATTGACAGGTGCTTCTTAGGATGCTTCCAGCCTATTATAAGCATGTCCGTGCTTATGACAATACTCTAATAACTAAGTTCTTTGGTCTGCACTGTGTTAAGATCACAGGGTCTATTCAGAAAAAGGTTAGGATGGTATTAAAAATTCAGTGTATTAAGACCAAAGATGATGGCTGAGCTTTTGTTGCTATGTACTCTAGGTCCGGTTCGTTATAATGGGGAATCTTTTCTGCTCTCACTACGCAATCCATCGGCGCTTCGACTTGAAAGGATCTTCTCTTGGTCGGATGACAGACAAACCCCTTGATCAAATTGACGAGACCACCACGCTCAAGGATCTTGATCTCAATTTCATTTTTCGGTTAGGAGGATCCTGGTTCCAGGACTTCTGCAGGTACATCTCCCATCTACCAGACTTGCATAGTATGCTTCCTCTCATCTCTTACTAGTTTATGCTGGTACTTGCATGTGTTATAAATCTTTGTAAAGCATGTTTTGATGTTTGAATGGAAAGCTTTCCCACGGGTGGTTCTTAAACATGTCAGAAGAATCCCAACTGTAATTGAAGAGACCTAAGCATCCATTATGCTCATGATTTATATTTCTTACCAGGCAAGTGGACAGAGATTGTGAGTTGCTGGAGCAAGAGAGGATCATGGATTACAGTCTTTTGGTGGGCGTTCACTTTAAAGATCGATGCAAAGATATGTTGCCCCACGAATGCCTATTACAAATATTTTCGAGAAAACACTTCTTACAAATATTTGCAGTTGTAGAACTATTCATAGGTATATTTGAAGCGACGAGCCTGAAAATCTCTTGTTTTCTGGTTACAGACAGCAGCAATGCTGACAATGGGACACCTACTACTGCCGCTGACGATGAACAGACAAGGTATTTACACTATGCATTTTTGCTTACTGTTATTTGCTACTAAAAGTATTGCCTGCAGAGCAACCTAACACATATGGCTCCGTTGGGTTAGTATCAAAATAATACAATCAGAATTCAGACATGATTCCACTGAAGAAGCTTAACTATCACACGATTCCTTATATACAGTTTTTCCAACCTAAAAAAAAAACAGTTTTTCTTTCTTCAGTTTAGGCTGCTCAAATCATAACACCAAACTGTATTGCATTCATTTTGACATTGACAAATATTGACCTCTGAGGGGCAACATTACTTATGATTTCTGCAGAAAAGCACCAGCAAAACTAGGGATTAGCATGCACTCGAGGGTGGAAAACATAGTGAAAAATCCCGAAAGTGAATCCCTGCTCATCGGTGAGCCAACAGGCGAATTCCAGGACGTGATCTTGTTCTTTGGGATCATTGACATCCTGCAAGACTATGATATCAGCAAGAAGCTGGAGCATGCCTACAAATCCATGCAGTATGATCCCAATTCTATATCGGCGGTCGACCCAAAGCAGTATTGCAAGCGGTTCCGGGACTTCATTTACAGGGCTTTCGCCGATGATGTACAATAGGTACTCCATTGACAAAAAGGGGAACACAAAATTGAGTCAAGAGAGCAGAGCTTAACAGTTGGCTGGTGATTGCTCTTTGCCCACCATCCAAGTATTCTTTCGTAGATAACATCATTGATTCTTTCTGTTGTAGACGACAGCACGGAAATATCACAGCGATTACTTCTACTGGTATGTGTTTATAGATTTTGTACACTTTCCAAATCTTCTCTTTACTTTTGTAATTATTAGATGTAGGATAACTGTATTCATGCCAATTGGTATGAAAAGGATGTAGTAACAGAGAATATTGTTTATGTAACCTTTCCTTATTTTCTTCTCCTTCCAAAGAGCTCCACTTGTGCATAGGATTAACTTAACTATCCATTTAACTAGTTTTTAACTCATTTACCTAAATTACTTATAAATTATGGCATGATGATGACAACATAAACTGCATTTGGGATCCATCAAATTCTTAGAGACTGCATTTGGGATCGCAGCAGAAGTTCAGAAACTGCATCTGGGATCCCAATAGATGTTCAGAAACGACAGAGAAATAGAGAATACACAAGTCCTAACATGTACTGTTACCAACAAAATCCTACTACCGAATCTGGGATCCATGGCACCAGGTCCTCCTACAAATCATGCAGCGAGAAGCAGCGCGTCACTCGCTCCGCCAGCTCGTCCATGGCGCTTCTCAACCACCGCGCGACGCCGATGGACACCACGACGAGCACTGCAATGTAGACCGAGACCCCGACGACAAGCGCCAAGATGTACGCCGACGTTCTCTCCCTCCTGCAGCTCCCGGCAGCGTACGCGCCCATGAGGCCAAACAGGTCCAGGATCATGGCGGCGTGCAACGCCAACAGAGCCGGCCGCTTGTTGCTCACCCTCTCGATCAGGAGGAGGACCGTGACGACCAGGGACGCCATGAAGGACGTCGCATTGCAATAGAAGAAGGCCTTGTACCGGCGCGGGTAGGTGCTCGCTAGAACCGGGTCACCGGCCACGTGTTCGGTCAGGCCGTCGCCCCAAAGGCCGCCGGGCGGGCTCATCGCGGCCTGGTACGTGACGGCGGCCGCGAGCGCTGCGAGCAGAAGAAGGTATTTGGGCAGCTTCTCGTCCCAGAGATCGCGCGCCTGTCGGGCGCCGGCTGCCGTGCTCGGCAGCCCGCCGGCTCTGACGTCATCTTGAGCGGCGCCGATTTGTGACATGAACCTCTCCGCCAGAACGCGCGCCGTGTCCGACAAGACCAGCGCGACCTGGAGCACAATGCAGAGTAGAACCGCGAATATGAGAACGAGGACGTAGATCGAGGTCGACACCCTCCGGCTGCTCCCGGCGGCGAAGGCGCCCAGGAGCCCGACGAGGTCGAGGATCACGCAAACCCGCAGCGCGTGGCACCGTATCCCTGTCGTCGAGAGCTTCCTGTTCACCAGCAGCATGATGACGGCCAGGGACGCGACGAAGGCCGTGGCGTTGCAATAGAAGAACGCCAGGTATCGGCGCCGGTAGTTGTCGTTGAGCACCGGGTTGCCGGCGACATGGCCGCCGAGCTTGCTCTCTTGCCAGAAGCCGCCCGGTGGGCTCAGGCCGGCTTGGTAAGTGAGGCTAGCCGCGAGAATTGCGAGGAGCAGCAGAAGCTTGCGGCTCTTCTCCAGTGTGTGTTCCACGTCCGCCGCCTCTTCCTGTTCCTCGGCGTGCTCGAACATCTCCTTGAGCCAGCCGGGCGCGTATTGTTCCAGCTTCTCCCTCAAGGCCTGGCGCCATGGCCATGCCTCGCAAGCTGGCAACACTTGTAACATGAACACCGTGACATGGATGCCGACGTAGAGGAACACCGGAACGACGAGCACCGAGACGTACACGGATTTGGACACCTGCCGGCAGCTTCCGGCGGCGTAGGCGCCGATGAGGCCAAACAGGTCCAGGATCATGGCGACCTGCAACGCGCAGTACTTGATCCCCTGGGTGCTGAATACGTTGCTCAGGAGGAGGATGAGGATGACGAGGGAGGCGATGAAGGCGGTGGCGTTGCAGTAGAAGAAGGCTAGGTATCGCCGGGGATACGTGATGTGGAGGATCGGGTCGCCGGCGAGGTAGTGGTGGCGGCCATCGGCGGCACCGCCCTGCCAGAAGCCGCCCGGCGGGTTCAGTCCGGCTTGGTATGTGACGCTCACCGCTAGAATTCCGAGCAGGAGCAGATACATCCGTGACTTCCTGAGAATCTTGTACGCTTCGCAGTTGCGGTGCTCGGAGGCTCTGCTTTCCTGATGCTGGTGATTTTGCTGCTCCAATCTCTCAAATTTGAGGTACCCTTCAAGTGCTACTTGCACATCGTGGATTAAATTCCTCACAGGCTTGCACAAGAACACGAGTGCCTGGAGGGCGATGTATAGGAGAACGGCGGCAACCAGCGCGACGACGTAGATGGAGGTCTTGATGCTCCGGCAGCTCCCGGAGGCGAAGGCGACCATGAGCCCGACCATGGCCGCGGCCGTGCACACCCAGAGCGCGTACGACCGGAAACCGTGCCGCGTCACGGTGTTGCTCATGAGCAGCATGACGACAACCAGCGACGCGACGAACGCGGTGGTGTTGGAGTAGAAGAAGACCATGAAGCGGGACGGGTGGTGGATGCGGAGCAAGAGGTCGCCGGCGAGGTGGTCGTCGGCCTGGCTTCCCGGCCAGAACCCGCCCGGCGTGCTCAGACCGGCTTGGTACGTGATTGTCGCCGCCAGCGTCGCGAAGATGAGGAGGTATTTGCGCGCGCGCTGCACGCTTGCGTCCAGCGTGTCCATGTCGACACCGCTCCTCTCGGGGCGAACAGCACGAAGACAAGGACGTGGGCGGAGACGTAGGTGCCGACCAAGGCGACAAGAACGAAGACGTACGCAGACATGGCCTCGTCCCTGCAGCTGCCCGCGGCGTAGGCGCCCATGAGGCCGAACTGGTCTAGCATCATGGCGGCCTGGAGCGCGCGCAGCCACCGGCGGCGGTGGTAGAGGGAGCGGACGAGCAGGAGGTTGACGATGACGACGGAGGCGACGAAGGCGGTGGCGTTGCAGTAGAAGAAGGCCTTGTAGCGGCGCGGGTACGTGACGGGGAGCACCGGGTCGCCGGCGAAGAGCGCGCCGCCTTGCACGTTGTCGGGCCAGAAACCCGCCTGGCGGGCTCAGCCCGGCGGAGTAGGTGACGCTGGCCGCGAGCGTGGCCAGGAGCAGCACGTACTTGCGCAGCTCCCAGAGGAAGTCTGACTCCGCGCCGGCACTGTGGACGGCGACGCGGGGCGATGGTGGCAGAACGGCCAACTCCAGAGGGAGCGGGGCGGCGGCACTGGCGACGCCCGGTGTTGGCAGAACGGCCGGCGCCGGAGCGAGCGGCGCGGCGGCACTGACGACGGCAACGCCCGGTGGTGGCGGAACGGTCGGCGCCGGAGCGACCGGGGCGGCGGCACGGGCGACGTCGACGCCCGGTGGTGGCGGAACAGCCGAAGCCGGAGCGACCTGGTCGGCGGCACCGGCGACAGCGACGCCCGGTGGTGGAGGAACAACGGCCGTCGCCATCAGATGAGTTGGGGGGCTTGTTCGCTGCTAGCTCCGATGCTATGCAGTCCAGTGTCGAAAAGGAGGTGGCTTTTTATCGCCGGCAGTGTCTGGATGAGCGCGTCGGGATCGTGTTGCAAGTCGCCGGGAGAAGTCGTTTCAATTTCGCAGGAAGTGGAACGCGGTAACAGCGTCTTGTCGACGCGGCCAGGGACGATGGCCGTGGCTCTGCTCGAGTGCTTGTGTTAGCTGACCTCTTGACTCGGGTGGCGTGGCGGGAGTGAGGAAATGCTCGCGAAAATCAAGATCGAAGGATGTGTCCTTTTCGCACCTGCCAATTCGGTGAAGAGATCTATGTCGTCTCAGCGGATCTCTCTATCGAATCTTTCTGCTTCGCCCGCGCATTTGGCCGGAACATTCTTAGGAACTTCCCCCATTTAGTAAGATACTAAGATCACATTAAGTCCACACCGACTTCATACAACAAACCCGTGGGCATGGATTCTGTGCACCCGAGCGTGCTCGCTTTATTTATTTTTGGTTTTAGTATTGGGTTTTGGAGTACTATCAAATTATTTATCAATAGAATCACGCAAGCAGGTATTAAAGAATCTACTCCCTCCGTTCAAAAATAAGTACACTTATTTTTGAACGGAGGGAGTACAAAATTTGGTAAGAAGATGCGGTTTGCTATTTCTGAGTCGAGTGAGAATTTAATTAGAGCTCATTCAACTCTAATCCCGTCAGATTTACATTCATGCGGTATGTGATTTGTATATGAGTTGAAACTCAATTTTTCTTTAGTTGCACATGGTTACAGATAGATTGCAGCTGAGATTTCCCCGGTTGCAGATGAGGTTACACATGAGTTGCAGATGAAATTTCTACACATGGGTGCACATGAGTTGCAATTGTGATTTTCCACTTGCAAGTACTTTGCACTTCAAAAAATTCATAGTTGCGCATGAGTTGCACATGCAACTGGATGACATCATGATCTAGTAGCTCTCAAAAAGATGAGTTGATTTGTATTCTACGCGAAAAAGATAAATATAAGGCTATATTGTTCGCGTCTTGGCGGGAACGTGATGCGGGTAGGTCCCGATTTTCACGGATTTGGACGGAGGGAAGGATGAACACGAAGAACACACGAAGAACGAAGAACACAAAGAGGGGAAATCAAACACACAAGGGTAAATAGCAAGTAGCAACCCGGCAAGACTCGATTGGTAACAAATCCCCGAGGGCAGCCCCCAATCCTCCTCTCCCAAGCACACCTTACTCTTAGGATTGTTTGTCCAATTGGTCAATCCAACCAATCCAACCTAGCCACCTAAAGATGGAAGATTAGCAAGTAATCGCAACTACAAGCGGAGCCTTGGTATCCACGCAGGGATCTTCTCCTCAAGAGGAGGCCTTGGTTCATCTCCACATGTGGAGGTCTTGATTCATCTCCATAGGAGGAAAGAGACACTTTGAGAAGGAGCAAGGCTCTACTTTAGTTCCCAAATCATAGTCTAACCCTAGATCTAGATGGGGAGGTTCTATTTATAGTCTAGGTGGATAGGGGTGGATAAGTGAGGAGACACGGGTCCTCAGCCCGAAAGGTTCCCGCCGCAGCGGTAGTACCGCTGGAGCCAGCGGTAGTACCGCTGGGCAGGCCTCGACTGTTTCGAAGTCAACGAGCGGTAGTACCGCCAGACCCAGCGGTAGTACCGCTGGCCGGCGGTAGTACCGCTACGGTACCGCTGGAGCTGCCGGTAGATCGAACAGAGGGCCTTTTCGGCGGTAGCGGCGGTGGTAGTACGCTGGGCGGTAGTACCGCCCAGCTTCTTCTGCTCGGCTGGACCGGGCGGAGGCGCGTCTGGCTTGGCTGGATCTGGGGCGGTAGTACCTGCCCCGGCGGTAGTACCGCCGCCTGGACTGTTCCCATTCTTCTCTCCTTCTCCTTCGTCTTCTTGACTCGATTCTTGTCCAACTTCTACACTTCCTTGGAGATCTTCAGAGGGTCATGCTGAGTATGCACAAGGTATCGGAATGAAGTAGCAAGCCATTCAAAGGAGTATCGAGATCACACATGGATAGGAGCGAATTCACCTTATCATGAAGTGCCTTGACTCTTGCTCTTGTCATTGGGCCACTTGTTGTAGGAGACGTAGGTCGGGCTACATCATCTCCCCCCCCCCTTGGAAAAGAGTCGTCCTCGACTCTTGGTCGTCCTCATCGCTTGATGTTCCAAGGTATGGCGATAGGTCGGCGACGTTGAAGGTGTCATGGACCAAGTGTTTGGTTGGAGATGTCGATCTTGTAGGCATTGTCGTTGATGCGCTTGAACCTTGAAAGGTCCATCTCCACGAGGGTGAAGCTTGGACTTCCTTGCATCCGGAAAGCGATCTTGCGAAGGTGTAGCCACACAAGGTCTCCTTCTTCAAATATCATGGCGCGCTTGTGTTTGTTCATCTTCGTAGCATGGTCTTTGTTGTGCTTCTCAAGCGTAGTTCTTGTTTCCTCATGGAGCTTCTTCATGTAGCGGCTCGCTTGTCGAAGTCCATGTTAACTTGCTCACGGAGTGGAAGTGGTAGCATGTCGAGCGCGGTGTAGGGGTTGGAGCCATAGACGATCTCGAAGGGTGTTCTCTTTGTTGCGCGGTGTAGTGCTCGATTGTAGGCGAACTCGGCGTGTGGGATGCACTCTTCCCAATTCTTCAAGTTAGGCTTGATCAACACACGAAGGAGTGTAGATAGGCTTCGGTTCACCACTTCGGTTTGGCCATCGGTTTGAGGGTGGTATGCGGTGGAGAATAGTTGCTTGATTCCCATCTTGGCCATCAAAGTCTTCCAAAAATAGCTCACGAACTTGGTGTCACGATCCGACACAATGGTCTTGGCACTCCATGAAGACGGACGATTTCCCTGAAAAACAAAGTAGCAATGTGTGAAGCATCGTCGCTCTTGTTGCAAGGTATAAAGTGTGCCATTTTAGAGAAGCGATCAATGACGACAAAGATGGAATCCTTGTTTGTTTTAGTGCGTGGGAGTCCTAAGACAAAATCCATAGCTATATCGGACCATGGGTGATGTGGAATAGGCAAGGTGTATATAACCATGAGAGTTTAGAGTAGACTTA
Source organism: Poa pratensis (assembly GCA_947311845.1). Lineage (NCBI taxonomy): Eukaryota > Viridiplantae > Streptophyta > Magnoliopsida > Poales > Poaceae > Poa > Poa pratensis. The sequence goes on along the minus strand of CAMZMU010000083.1, from coordinate 41,111,966 downwards.
GCTTTGAGACATGTAGAACATCGTCGAACTAGGCGTTCCACATCACGCTTCATTCTGGCCAATAGTAGTTGGTGGAGAGCATGGCGTAGGTCTTGTCGCGCCAAATGACCCATGAGTGTCCTCCATGAGATTCCTTCAAAAGGACCAAACGAAGCGAAGACTCGGGTATACATAGTTTGTTAGCCTTAAACAAGAAACCTTTGTGCAAATAGAAATCACCAATTCCTTTGTGCTCCGAACATTGAGCGAAAATGTCTCCAAAGAAAGCATCGGTAGCATACAACTCTTTAATCTCATCCAAACCCAAACACTAATGTCAAGACGTGTAAGTAGGTTGGCCTTGCGGGATAGAGCATCCGCGACCACATTGTCTTTACCTTTCTTGTATTTGATTACAAAAGTGAAAGACTCAATGAACTCAACCCACTTAGCATGTCTTTTGTTCAAATTTGTTTGACTTTTCAAATATTTCAAGGATTCATGGTCGGAATGAATGACAAATTCCTTAGGACGAAGGTAATGTTGCCACACATCCAAAACACGAACCAAAGCAAATAACTCTTTGTCATAAATGGGGTAATTCAAGCGAGCTCCATCTAGTTTCTCACTATGGTATGCGATGGGTCTACCATTTTGCATAAGCACTCCACCAATGCCCAATCCACTTGCATCGCATTCAATCTCAAATGTCTTAGAGAAATCCGGAAGGGCAAGGAGTGGTGCTTCGGTTAATAACCGTTTGAGCTCATTGAAAGCAAAATCATGTGCATTGCCCCAAATGAAAGGTACATTCTTCTTTGTAAGTTCATGGAGGGGGCAAGCAATTGTGGAAAAATCCTTGATGAAACGGCGGTAAAATCCGGCAAAACCAAGAAAACGTCTCAACTCCTCAAGTGATGTCGGAAAAGGCCAAGTCCGAATTGCTTGTATCTTGCTTCATCAACTTCGACTCCATCCGAAGAAACAACAAAACCCAAGAAAACAAGTTTGTTGGTGGCAAAAGTGCACTTAGAAAGATTTGCATAAAGCTTTTCATTGCGAAGAACCAACAAAACTTGAGCAACATGAGAAGTGTGCTCTTCCAAAGACTTGCTATAATAAGGATGTCGTCAAAGTATACCACAACAAATTTCCAATGAAAGGACGCAAAACATGATTCATGAGACGCATAAAGTAGAAGGTGCATTGGAAAGACCAAATGGCATGACGAGCCACTCATAAAGACCAAGCTTAGTTTTAAATGCGGTCTTCCATTCATCACCTTCACACATGCGTATTTGGTGATATCCACTTTTAAGATCAATTTTGGAGAATATAGCGGAACCACAAAGCTCATCGAGCATATCATCAAGCGAGGGATAGGATGGCGATACCGAACGGTGATGGCGTTGATGGGGCGACAATCCATGCAAAGGCGAAGAGTGTTGTCGTGCTTGGGTACCAAGATGACGGGCACGGCGCACGGACTCAAGCTCTCGCGGATATGTCCCATGGCAAGAAGTTCTTGTATTTGCCGCTCGATCTCCTTTGTCTCTTCGGGGTTGGTGCGGTAAGGAGCGCGGTTTGGTAGCGGTGCGCCGGGAACAAGGTCGATGCGGTGCTCGATTCCGCGTAGAGGAGGTAGTCCCGGTGGCACGTCTTGAGGGAAACATCTTCAAAGTCCTTCAAAAGAGACAACAAAGAAGGAGGAAGGTTTGTGAAAGTGTTAGTCATAGAAACTTCACCCTTGCATATGAGCACATAGTGAGGGTGGATGGGTTTTCTCTCAACTCCCTCATCTCTCTTTTGTGGCAAATAGTGTAAGTTTTGTGGGAACTCTCTTTGAAGTGTCACACTCATTTGGCTTGTGGCTCTCACTCACTTTATGGTGGGTCTCTCGCTCACCACTCATCTCACTAGACGAACGATCTTGTTGTGCCCTTGCAATAGTCTTGGCGTTGTCGGCGATGACTTGACTTGGTGTCATGGGACGAAGGACGAAGGTCTTGTCGTTGTTCTTGAAGCTATAGTAGTTTGTTCGTCCATCATGCATAGCACCCTTGTCAAATTGCCATGGACGCCCAAGGAGTAAGTGACAAACGTTCATAGGCACAACATCACAATCAACCGTATCTTCATAGGCTCCAATCTTGAAGGACACTTGCACCATGTGTTGAATCTTGACGGCTCCGGTATCACTCAACCATTGCACATGGTAAGGATGTGGGTGCTTCTTGAACTTCAAGTTGAGCTTATCACAAAGTTCTTTGCTCGCTAGGTTGTGGCAACTTCCACCATCTATGATGACCTTGATGGACTTTCCATTGATTCCCGCTCTTGTTGAAACAAGTTGCATCTTTGGTCTTCTTCACTTGAACATTGGTGGTTAAGCTCTTGCCACAACCAAGGAAGGGTTGTTGTCGCCATCACAATAGATCTCACTTTCTTCTTCTTGAGCACTTTGCATTGTGGCGACCTTGTTCAAAGCATTGTACTCATCTTCACTCATAGATTCATACTCTCCCATGTCATTGATGATCATGACCTTCTTGTTGGTGCACTCAAAAGATTTGTGCCCTTGTCCGCCGCACTTGTAACATTGCAAAGTCTTGTGCCGGACGAAGATCCTTGAGGCGCCTTGGAGAGGGAGGTACTTTCTTGAAAGGTTGAGGCGCTTGAGGTGTCGAAGTAGAGACTCTTGGAGGACCTCGAGTGTTCGCTTGAGGAAGAGCTTGTGAAGGTGTAGGAGTTGACGAAGAAGGCTTGTTGGCGTAGAATGCCTTTGTCTTGAGGTATTTGAGCTCTTCAAGCACGTGGCGCTCGGCCTTGGAAGCTTGATGTACTAGCTCAACCAAAGAGGCATATGGTTGGAACTCCACGATCTTCTTGATGGGATAGTTGAGGCCATTCATGAAACGAGCCATGGATTGCTCTTCGTACTCGTTGACATTGGCTCTCATCATGGAGATTTCCATTTCCTTGTAGTACTCGTCAACCGACTTCAAACCTTGCTTCAACTCTTGCAACTTCTTGTATAAGTCTCTAGTGTAATGGCTTGGCACGAAGCGCTTGTACATGGTTTCTTTCATTTCAACCCAAGTGTCAATTGGTTGTTGGTGGTTAGCGACGCGAGCATCTTGTAGTTGTTCCCACCACAAGAGAGCATACTCTTCAAACTCCATCGAGGCTAAGGCAACCTTCTTTTGTCGGAGAAGCGTTGCACACGGAAGATCTTGTCAACCTTGAGTACCCATGAGAAGTAAGCTTCCGGATCACTTGTGCCGTAGAACTTGGGTATGTCAAAGCGGACGTTGGTCAAGTCATCATAGTCGTCACGTGGCCACCACGTGGGAATGCACGTCCACGTCTCCTTCGGTTGAGTCCATCACCATTGTGTTGGCTTGACTCGTTATCACTTGACTCGGAACGTTGGTGTTGGTGACGATCATGAGGAAGCTCTTGACGAGGCGCATGTTGAGGAGGTAGCTCTTGTTGAGGAACGGGTTGCTCGACATTGTTCGCATTGTCATGGTTTTGATGACGTGGCCTTGGAGGATGACGAGGGTGACGTCCTTGTTCACCAAAGTCATTCGCACCCGGAACGCCATTGTCATTAGCCAATGGGTCATGACGATCACGTCGTGGCGGTGGTGGTGATGGTATGCGTGCGCGACGATCATCATTTTGGTGAGGTTGTTCTTGATGCGCATTGGCATTGTTCGCGTGAAGATCATGTGGTTGTTCAACGATAGGAGGAGGTCGTTCATGGGCGTCGCTCCTTGAATCATGTTGACGTTCTTGTCGAGGTTCATGACGTCCATGATGTGCTTGTGTCGACCTTGAGGTGCTTCTTGTACGGCTTGAGCGTGAAGGAGCTCGTTGTCGCGCAAGGTTGTTGATAGCTTCGGTCATCCGCTCCATGTTCGCATTGATTCGTTGAAGTTGGCATCATGAGTTTGGAGACGGCGCTCGTAGCGGCCTAAGCCATCACGAACAAGGTGTCGAAGACCGACGAACTCGGATTGGGTGACATAGCCATGATCACCGCGAACTCCACCATGGATTTCCTCATCCGAGCTTGAGCTTCCGTTTGTACTTCCCCTAAACATTTCTCAAGAACAAGTGAGATGTGGTAAGGAAAAACCAAGACAAACTATATCCCAAGTATAATGTGGCTTGAGAGGAGAGTATCCGGTTCTAACACCCAACACACACACTTATGAGGATAGGAAGGTATGAAGTGGCAAACGAAACAAGCAAACCCGCCGACAAGTATATTGTCAAAGGTAGAGAAAATCCACAATGATCAAATTACCAAAGAAACTCCAACCACAAATGATGAAGAAACACACACAAAAGCGAATGATGGGGTTGGGCGACCAAAGGGCGAGCACTCGAAGATAGACAACCTAACGAAGACTACGTGCTCAAATGTCACCCAACACAAGAAGGACGCTAGCTCAATTGCTTTTTGTGGGCAACGGATTTGCACAAGAGTTAACACTCACACTCACTTTGGCGGTCTTAGCTTTGTCGCAACCTACAAGAGATGAACTTGGCACCACTTGATTCTTTTTTTTTTTTTTTGATTTTTGCTTTTTGACGATGATTCCTTCTCTTTTGCTAGTGCCAAGCTCTCTAACGATACACACTCGCCAATACTTGAAGACAAACACTCAACACGTGCAATGCCTCGCAATATCACCGAGCTAGTCCAATAGGTTAAGTTGCGCGAAAGGAAGAAGGGCTCACAACGGAAATGATGGTGGGGGAATGTCGAGTCCTTGGTGGCGTCGTCGCTTGGCGTTGATGATGCGTTGCTGCGGAAGCTTGTCGATGTCGTAGACGTAGCACACCAAGAAAGGACTCAAACCAAAGAGGAAATGCCAAAACGAACCGAGGAAAAGAAAAAATTTCTGAAAAATCTGCCCTGGCGGTAGTACCGTACCGCTGGAGGTACCGCTGCGCAGGATCTGCGCGATTTGACTCGAATTGGGCGATTGGGCTCCAAAACTTCCTCGAATTCGTGGGAAATGGCAAAATTGAGGCTAGGGAACGCAAACAAAGGTGGAGGGGGTCCTAAAGCAACAGATCCATGGACAAAAACTACCAAAAACGCAACGAATCGACAGATCGGCTCGAATCAAGGCAAGGCTATTTTTGGTGGAAATTTTCGAATTTCTCAAAAACGAAGAAAAATTTGGTGGATTTTGGTGGAAACACAAATCAAATCCGTGTCAACCTAGAGCTCTGATACCATATGATGCGGGTAGGTCCCGATTTTCACGGATTTGGCGGAGGGAAGGATGAACACGAAGAACACGCGAAGAACGATGAACACAAAGAGGGGAAATCAAACACACAAGGGTAAATAGCAAGTAGCAACCCGGCAAGATCGACTGGTAACAAATCCCCGAGGGCAGCCCCCAATCCTCCTCTCCCAAGCACACCTTACTCTTAGGATTGTTTGTCCAATTGGTCAATCCAACCAATCCAACCTAGCCACCTAAAGATGGAAGATTAGCAAGTAATCGCAACTACAAGCGGAGCCTTGGTATCCACGCAGGGATCTTCTCCTCAAGAGGAGGCCTTGGTTCATCTCCACATGTGGAGGTCTTGATTCATCTCCATAGGAGGAAGAGACACTTTGAGAAGAAGGAGCAAGGCTCTACTTTAGTTCCCAAATCATAGTCTAACCCTAGATCTAGATGGGGAGGTTCTATTTATAGTCTAGGTGGGATAGGGGTGGATAAGTGAGGAGACACGGGTCCTCAGCCCGAAAGGTTCCTGCCACAGCGGTAGTACCGCTAGAGCCAGCGGTAGTACCGCTGGGCAGGCCTCGATCTGTTTCGAAGTCAACCCGAGCGGTAGTACCGCTGGCCGGCGGTAGTACCGCGACGGTACCGCTGGAGCTGCCGGTAGATCGAACAGAGGGCCATTTTCGGCGGTAGCGTCGGCGGTAGTACAGCTGGAGCGGTAGTACCGCCCGGTGGGGCGGTAGTACCGCCCAGCTTCTTCTGTCTCGGCTGGACCCGGGCAGAGGCGCGTCTGGCTTGGCTAGATCTGGGGCGGTAGTACGCCGCCTGTGACCTGTTCCCATTCTTCTCTCCTTCTCCTTCGTCTTCTTGACTCGAATCTTGTCCAACTTCTACACTTCCTTGGAGATCTTCTAGAGGCTCATGGCTGAGTATGCACAAGGTATCGGAATGAAGTAGCAAGCCATTCAAAGGAGTATCGAGATCACACATGGATAGGAGCGAATTCACCTTATCATGAAGTGCCTTGACCCTTGCTCTTGTCATTGGGCCACTTGTTGTAGGAGACGTAGGTCGGGCTACATCAGAACGGCTTCGGATGGTGTAATCATGAAGGTGGAGAAATATCTCAGAAAGACAAGAAAAAACTTGGCGTGGCAACGAAAGCTTCCGCTTTTACTTGATTATTATTGGGCCATTTCAGATTGTCGTGTTGTCAGTTTGTGGTTGTAGTAGCTTGACCAAGTTTTATCGATGGTCGGTTGGTTGTTTGCTTGTGGTTGTGGTGTAGTTTTGTTGTATCGGTTTTTGCCCAGTTTTTCATTAATTAACTAGGTAAATTTCTTCTTCTTAATTAATAGATTGGCGCAAATCTTTCGCTCCCGTTTCAAAAAAAAAAAATGCTAATTTCTGCATGCAACAAACGCGTGGGCATGGACAGTGGCAGAGCACGGAAATGATGTGAGGTAGGACGAACTCTAGAAAAGAAAAATTCCAGAGACACTAATATTATATATAATTCTAATATGATCAATTAGACAATACAAACATATTTGAATATAACTATAACCAAAAAACACACTGATAATAAAGTTTTAATGCCATATAGAAGTGATAGGGAATGGCAAACCTCTACATTTAAAAATAAAGTTGTGTTTTAAGGATCAAGACTTTGTAATATCCATGCTTGATGTAGCATATCATCAAGTCATAAAGAAGCCATCTTGGACATCTTGTTGGGTAACTTGGACTTGATGATCTTCGTCACAGAGAAGTCCCTTTGAACTGCTATCATCATCATTGGTATAAGTAATGCCAGCTCAATGAAGTGGTAAAACGGAGGAAACATGATGTGCCTTTTAAATATTGAAAACAATCTCTAAAATCTTCAATTATCCGTGTATGAATAATGAATAGTTCAAGATTATCTTGTATATCCTCATGTTAAAATCAGCGAAATCTTCATAAGAAATATGTGTAAGACGAGTAAGATTATTCACACTGAAACCTACGAACTGAATCTTTCGAGTCATGACAAGATAAGTTTCGAGTAAACTATGAAGGTAGCTCATTAAATCAAGGGTCAAAATCGGTGGTGGTGGTGGTGGTATAGTCTATAGAAACATAGAAGGTGTCCACATTGTAAAAATAATCAACCAGGACGTTATGTATTCCCTTGATTTCTCCCATTTTGTTACCATTTCATCAATACTTATTTTTGTGATGTCACTTTCTGTGGAAATTCACATCTCCAAAAAGGAGCTCTCAACATCATTTTTTCAATTTTGTAAATGTACTTAGCCCGTAAATAAAGACATTCGTGAAAGTTATAATTTTAAATCAACAAAATATACAAAGTCAAATAAAACCGTAAAACATATTCCATCACATACCTACAGTTGGTTTTCAACCACCCCCATGTACTGCCAAAACTTTTTTAATACCCCACCTAGGACATTTTAGAGTAGATTTTTGTAGAATGAGAAATAGTTTTTTTGTTGAAAGGAATGCGGTAGGGGAATCCCCTAAAGTTTTTTTAAATAATAAGAATCCAAATTTGCATCCGTGAGGATTTGAATCTGGATGGCTGGGTTGTATATACAATTCCCTAATCTTGAATGAGAAATAGTTATTGCAAATAGAAAGAGTCGGTTTCCGACTAGACAAGACCTAGTCAATGTTCTCAGTTCGGAATTGGTTTTGCGCAATGTTCACTAAAACGAGCATAACTTTCTCATACAGGTATAGTTTCTTACATATGACCACTAAAATCGTTCGTCAAAAACATGTTCATCTAAAGGTTTTTCCCAAAAAAATCAAGGTAGGTCAGCTGTCCTACCTTGCCCTACTGAAGTTTCGCCCCTGTGGCATTGTTTCTGTGCACCCAAGCGCGTGCAGCGTGCTCACTTTATTTCTATTTATTTTTCTAGAAAATATTTCGTTTAGGGCGACCTGCGGGGAGCGAATGGGAGCGCCTATATACCACCTTTAGCGACGCGGAAACGGTGCGCCGCACAGACGCCCACCTGCGGCTGGTGAGTTGGGTCGCGACCCATCAGGTATTTAATCTCTCTCGTTTTTCTTGTACATTATTATCTGAGCTTTTTTTAACCAGAATATTTTTAAAATTTTGAACAATTTTATGATTTGAACAATTTTCAAATCAGATTTTTTTTAATTTGAACAATTTTCGCAATTTTTAAATTTGAACAATTTTCAAGAACAATTTTCAAATTTGAACAATTATCGCAAATTTTGCATTTGAACAGTTTTAAAATTTGACCCATTTTTAAAATATGAACAATTTTCTAATCAGAACATTTTCCGACTTTGAACAATTTTCGTATTTGGAAAATTTTCAAATCTGAACAATTTTCAAATCTAAACAATTTTCAAATTGAACAATTTCCAATTTTTGATCAAATTTCCGAGTTTGAATTTTTTTTAAGTTTGATTTTTTTAAGTTTGAACAAAATGTCAAATTTGAACATTTAAAAGAAATCGTTTTAAAAGAAAACAGAAAAAGAAAAAGTAAACAGAAAATATAGAAAAAGAAAAAGAACAAAAACGAAAGGAGAAAGAAGATGCCACATGGGCTGGCCCAGTGCGGCGCGAGCCTCCCGCGCTGCAAAAGGCGGCAAATAGGATTTGCCGGAGCGAATCATAAAACCTCTCACACGCGCATCAGCTCACTCATGCGCACCGCAACCTATGTAGGCCCAGTTCCGTGCCATGCGTCCAGTAACAAGTTCTGACCCAATTTTGACGCGTGAAAAGGAGTCCAACAGTCCAGTTAATTCGCTAGTCTTGGTTGCTAAGTTTTTTTTTTGGATTTTTCTATATTGCACACATGTACAAAAATTGTACCAAATGCGCAACATTTTTGCTGACAGAGCACACGACACGGCACACGTTGCAAGGTGTTTGGGCTGTTTACTATACTAGTTTGTGTTTCTCCTCGCTTTATGTTACATACGTACTTCCAAATTATAAAAAACTTATATTCGTTTTTTTTGTGAAATCACACACTAGAAGTTGCAAGATTTATGACGGTTTTGCAAGTTTGTGTTTTCCCCTGTTTTTCGATGATGTTTCTATGTGGTTGTACAAATGTTGCAAACACAATCACATATGGAAAGATATATCGATACAAATTTGTTCATATATACTGGACATGTATATGCACTTGTATGCCTTTTCTCGAAATATTTAGAGACCTAATTATGAACTTTTCAAAAACAAAGTCGAGGTCGCTTGAGCTTGGGGTGACTAGTGATTTTCGAACCAAAAAAAAAAGTTACATTGTGCTCCCTCTATTCAACAATGTAACCCTTTTTACCAAGCTAAACTAACTTACTAAAAAGTCTTACATTGTGAAACACAAGCAGTATGAAAGAAGAAAAACAAATGCCCATGAGAAGTTGGTCGAAGTCTCCTCTGATGAACATTGTTTATATATTTCTGAGGAATAGGCATATGCTATAAAATATTTTTAAGATACTATGTGGCTTTATTTCTAATAAATAAATATCTAGGTGTTACAGGTGCAGTGTGGAGATGAAAAAGATTTGTAGGAGCACGCGGTCATTAAACAGGTATGATTATTTATTTTATCCTAACATGTCCTCAGTCACCTAAGGATTTTTTTTAGGAAAATTGGCTACATCACACCGTTATTTTGCGGCGTTGACCGAAACACACAGACTGATTACGACTTTGCCAGGTACCAATGTTGGGTACATTTACCAGAACAAGTTTGAGGATTAGGCGCTAGAATTACCTAATTGCCCTTTATTTTGTGTTATGAGAAATAATCAAAGGAGATTATGTTCGAGTCCTTCTTCTCCATCGCAAGGGGACCATGTTCAGCTCGCTGCTCTGAACTCCACCAGCGACGTCGACGGACGAACCTGATGTATGCCTACGGTGGACCTTGTTGATTGTTGGGCTGTTATGTTGAACTGGTCATAATCTGTTCGTTAAACCTGATGTATCCCTAAAGTGTCTTAAGCCTGATGGTAGTACGTGTCTTGTTCAATCTGTTCGTTCATGTGTTGCTGCCAAAATTTGTGTGAACTTTTTTGTTGAATATGCCCATAATGTTGCTGCTACTTAGATTTATCTTGAAGTTTCTTGTTAAATGTTGTCTTTTTTTTTTCATATATATGTCTGAAACTGAAAAGTATGGATTACCCCTAGCGCCAAACAAAGAATTAGAGAATAAAAAACGTTTCAGAACCGGTATAAGCATGGTCATCCAAGGGTAATGTTAAACTTTTCGTTTTTTGCCGTTCGACGTGTTCTGACAAATGTACCCGAAATTGTAATGGTATCTGCCAAAAGCGCAATTGGGCGGTGTGTTTCGGCAGACGCCAATAAATAACGGTGTGATGTAGCCAATTTCCCAATTTTGTAAGGCCTTTTTAACTTTTATTTTTATTTGGAGTGTACTTTAGAAAACAAGAGGGGATTATTCTGAATTTCGGAAAAAAAATTAATAGTCCGTTTACTAATTCGATTTTAGATGGGATAATACCTAAATATTTCCCACCAACCGCCTCATTTTTTTCTAAATTAAAAACTCTAGCCTATAGGTAATAGGCCTACATGCTACAAATCCAAATCCAAATCCGGGAAAAAGAAATGCGAAAACCCCCGTTCCCTAACGAACCGGCAAATTAAACCCATCGCGATCTGGTGCGGTGGCCGCCCCCGTCGCCATTCCTCCGGCGCCGCATCGCGCACCAACTTCCGCTCCCCACTCCCGACGATGCGGCACCTCCTCCTCTCCCGCCTCCTCCGCCGCCACTCCCAGCCCCACCACCACCTCCAACTCATCCGCGCCCTCTCCTCCTCCTCCCCGCTCCCGGCCTCCGACACCGACCTCCGCAAGTACGCCGGCTACGCGCTCCTCGTCCTCGGCTGCGGCGCCGCCACCTACTACTCCTTCCCCTTCCCGCCCGACGCGCTCCACAAGAAGGCCGTCCCCTTCAAGTACGCGCCCCTCCCCGACGACCTCCACACGGTCTCCAACTGGAGCGGCACGCACGAGGTCCACACCCGCGTCCTCCTCCAGCCCGACTCCGTCCCCGCGCTCGAGGACGCCCTCGCCACCGCCCACAGGGAGCGACGCAGGCTCAGGCCCGTCGGCTCTGGGCTCTCCCCCAATGGCCTCGGCCTCTCCCGGGCTGGCATGGTCAACCTCGCGCTCATGGACAAGGTGCTCGACGTCGATGTCAAGAAGAAGACTGTCACGGTGCAAGCAGGGATACGTGTTGCCGAGCTCGTCGATAATCTCCGAGAGCATGGTCTCACGCTGCAGAATTTCGCGTCTATTCGGGAGCAGCAGGTTGGCGGCATCATTCAGGTATGATCTTGTGGGGGAAAATCAGTTTCCTTTTACAACCAGACCTGTATCGATGAATTCTGATATTAGACTGAAAATAGGCTATAAAAGTTGAGCACAAATTTGGGTGAAGATGTTCCATGAAACTTTCACATTAGCAACACTCCAACAGTTTACTGTTATATTCACATAAAGCAAGAAAGCATCGTCTCATAGCCTGTTACAGGAATTGAAACACATGTAATGCAGCAACAATTGAGTGTTCTATAGATTGGCAAAACTTCCACGTTTATTGTACTTGTAGATTCAGTTCATGTCATTGCATCTGTTAACAAAAGGACTAGAGAGGCCTTTCTTACAGAGACAAATCACTTAGCAGAAAATGATAAATAGAAAGACTCGGGCTTATCTTCGGCCGAGTCTTATCATCTAATCAGCTCTTCTTTTGGATTTCTTACTCAAACATTCTTTAATACTTGAGATTTAACAAGATAGTTTTAATTTTGTTTTCTTCGCTTGGTCTTTATTCTATATTTAGTTGCACATGGTTACTGAACTTTTTTTACCAGCTACAAATGTTTTTGACATCTTTTTATCATAGAATTCCAAATGTTTATGTAAGTATTGCCCTTTTTCTCAAGGGAGATAGTATTGCTCAAGGTAGCACTGAATAGTATGTTAGCTATGGTCAGTTCTTATGGCATCAAAGTAGCAGATCGATAAACCAACATCATGCCAACAAATTGGCGTCTGGGATCTCGAGTACTCAGTCACTGCCTTGTGGGCACAGCAACTATGTACTGACATTTGAATATCAGAATATGTATGCCCCACTCTTCCTGCCCTACTGCTTGAGGGGATCTAATTGTTTTCTTGGCATTGCTCTACATCACGCACATCACTTCATTTTAGACCAAAGGCATTTATATATAACTAATTTCAAATGTTATTCTTGATTGCATACAGGTTGGAGCCCATGGCACTGGTGCAGGATTGCCTCCAATTGATGAGCAGGTTATTAGCATGAAACTGGTTACTCCTGCCAAAGGGACATTAGAGTTATCGAGGGAGAAAGATCCTGACTTGTTTTATCTTGCCCGCTGTGGACTTGGTGGCCTAGGAGTCGTTGCAGAAGTTACTCTTCAGTGTGTAGAAAGACACCAACTTGTTGAGCATACCTTTGTTTCTAACGCAGATGAGATCAAGAAAAACCACAAGTAATATTACACACTGTCTCAGTTGATTAGTCTGTACAGTTAGCGTCATTTACTTGAGGAATTTCTAACTATCCTGCTTCCCCACCCTTTTCAGGAAATGGTTATCTGAAAACAAACATATCAAGTACTTGTGGATTCCATATACTGATACAGTTGTGGTTGTCCAATGTAATCCTCCTTCAAAATGGAAAACTCCAAAGTTGACATCGAAATATGGAAAGGATGAAGCCCTGCAGCATGTTCGCGACCTTTATCGAGAGTCACTGAAGAAATATAGGTGCGAACACATGGCTAATGGTTTGCTACTAGGAAATGCAACACTTCCATGGTTTTCTGTATGCAAATGCATCATAATCCTTTCTAGGTTAACAGGAGAGCACATTACAAGTACACTTGCACTTTTTCTGTGTCGCACTTGACTACTAACAAACTTCATTTAGATACTCTGCTGTTATGCAGATATTCTTTTGTACCCAAATGAATCAACTAAATATTTTCTTGGTTAGAAACTGAACTGATAGGAGCAAGTGATTTTCCTCTGGTGACCATTGTGTCTTTAGCTTGCTCCTACACATTTGTTAGTGAGTTTGACCTCTCCACCTCGAGACCCTTGTCACTCTAGAGGCTCGTACAGAAAGGCATGGGGGTACCCTCATATTTGTAGAAAGATTGCGTACTTCATATTTAGACAAGTGTCAGGTGGGACTTTTTTATGCCTGCAGTTAAACATTCTGTTGTTACCTTGAAATGATAGACAAGCAAGCTCAAGTTGGGGGTTGGCGCAACCAAGTAAAATACTTAAAAGATATTGGAACCATTTGTAGATCTACACGAAGAAACTAATTTCGAATATGTTCTGCACTAATATTTCTAGCTTTACTTAGCAATAGTGAAATTTTCTTTTGTTTTGGTTTCTAGCTTATGCCACTTCATAAATGCTTTTCAGAACTGAAGCAGAAAGTAAAGACCCAGCAATTGATCAACTATCGTTTACTGAACTGAGAGATCAATTGCTTGCCCTTGATCCTCTGGATAAAGATCATGTGATCAGGATTAATAAAGCAGAAGCTGAGTACTGGAAGAAATCTGAAGGATATCGCATGGGCTGGAGTGATGAAATACTAGGTTTTGATTGTGGTGGGCAGCAGTGGGTTTCTGAAACCTGCTTCCCTACTGGAACTCTAGCGAAACCAAGTATGAAGGATTTAGACTTTATGGAGGAGTTGTTACAGTTGATTGAGAAGGAACATATACCTGCACCTGCACCTATTGAGCAGCGTTGGACTGCCCGCAGCAGGAGTCCATGAGCCCAGCATCAAGTTCCGAAGAAGATGATATATTTTCATGGGTAACTTGTTCTTCTGTAACTTTGTGTTGTTTTGTTAATCAATGTTATTATTGCCGTCATCCACCTAGAGTTTCTTGTATTCATACTAATTATTTTATACTTGTCCTATATATGGGTCTATATCTGGTGAAATGGGTTAAATGATGCAGATTGCATGAAAAACAGACGCCTGAGCTACAAATTTTTAAGATCGAACTCATTCAGATTTGCACAATACCAAAAAGGCAAATACTACTGAGTTAGTGATATCTATTCCCGAGAATTTTTCTCTTCTCGTCTCAAATGGGATTTGTGTTGATCTTAAATTTGTAGAGATATAGAATGTGTCCTACTCTATATCTGGTATATCTCTTGGTATTTAAAAACTTCGTACATGATTTTTGACGCATTTGCAGTATTTATCCCAATTTTTAGAGGACATGCTCCTGTATAACTCAGTTCAAAGTGACGTTGGTAATTAGTTTACAAGCTGATGAAATACATTGCTACTCTGAGCATTTTTCATGTCATGTGTACTTAGCAGATAGCAGCCATACCTACATAAATCAGTATTTCTTGTGATCTATTGGTGTCAGTTTCAGTGATAACACACAGTCATGGGAAGATCTTTGTTTCATGCTGTGTTGTTCGTGTTTGTTTCAGTTACTTCAGTCTGCTTTATAATTTTATTATAATAATCAGGCCGTTGTTTAAATTGAAATTCGTTTCAAAAATTCAGAACACTTTTCATATTCTGGGATATAAATTACAATTAACCTGAAAGGAGTGCATGATAGAACACTAACAGTGCATTTAACTTAACTGCTCTGGAGATTCGCAATCTTCTGTGAATTATTTTTCAGAGGTTTTACCAGGTTCTTGCAAGAATTGATGCATAGGCACTGTAGATGCATTATTTTTATTCGGTTTTTAACAATGTAACTTTATGTTGCAACTTTTAGTTAATAGTTTCTTTGTTACTACTGTTAAAAAACTTAGTGTGTCGTTATGCAATACAGGTTGGCATAATAATGTATTTACCAACATCGGACCCTCGCCAAAGGAAGGACATTACCGAGGAGTTCTTCAACTACAGAAGTCTGACGCAAACTAGTCTCTGGGATGATTATTCTGCGTATGAACACTGGGCCAAAATTGAGGTACCAACTTTTACTAGCACCTGCAAGATCTATGCACCTACCATTAGGTGTTTGTTAGTAATTTTTGCTGCAGACATGGTGAAAGATTAGCACCAGACCTGTTAATTACAAGAGAATGGTCTTTTCTCTTGCAGGCATAACAGTTGCTCGCTGAACTGTCTTGCACTGTTTATTAACAAAATAGTGCGCCTCTGAATTAATGCTTTCCGATTCCTCTCCTTAGGTTCCGAAGGACAAGGATGAACTAGCTGAGCTGCGGGTTAGGTTGCGGAAGCGTTTCCCCGTTGACGCATATAACAAGGCACGCATGGAGCTGGACCCTAACAAGGTTCTCTCGAGCGCGAAGCTAGAGAAGATGTTCCCAGGGACGCCGACTGTCCAACATGCAAAGTAAAGGTGTTCTGATTGATAACATGCTGAAGGCACAACACTTCATTGTAATATGTAGCTTCTTTTTGCCCGCTGGAGAAATGTACTCTTCCAGGTTGGATTATGTCGTCGATACTTGATCAAAACTAAAAGCTACCATCGGGCGCCACCGATGGGTTGCATGATTATGCACGCTTGCTGCAGAGTTAATTTCTTTGTAGAACTTGCTGTGTTGGTAGAGAATTAGAAATATGTTTTTCGTGCTTTCACCTGTGGTGAAGCGTTTGTCGCAGGTGGCTTATTCCTTTGATTCAGTCTGTCATCCTCTGTTTAAAATGGAGCTGGACGGACTTGACTACCGACCGTGCACTAGGTTGTCTTAGCGTACGGCGCCGACAATTCTGGCGACGCAACGGAACAGTACACTAGCGGACCTGGCCTGAAGTTGCTAGTCACTAATCGTGGCTTTTTCTCAGCCCGTTAATCTGCTAGTTCATGATCGGGCCGGCTGGTTTCATCAGTTTATAAATCTGGCAGTATTTGTCGGGAGCTCCTTTGCGGGGGAGATGCTGTATACCGCTTCAGAGCGGCGCTACGAGCAGACCACAACGCGGCCCATTATGGGCCGGCCCAATCGGCGAGGCTTTTTTTTTCAAAAAATGAAGATTTACGGATTTGTATAATTTCAAAAAATGAAAAAAAATCGAAAATGAACAAATTCGAAATTGAACAAATTTCAAAAATGAACAAATTCCGAAAATGAACAATTTTCGAATTTGAACAATTTTCGAATTTGAACAATTTTCAAGTCCGAACAAAATTCAAATCTAAACAAAAATCAAATCCGAACAATTTTAAAATCTGAACAAATTTTCGAATCGAAACAAAATTCGAATCGGAACAAAATTTTGGATTCGGAACAAATTTTGAATCGGAACAAAAATTCGAATTTGAACAAATTCGAATTGGAACAAAATTTCGAATTTGGAACAAAATTTGAATCAGAACAAAAATCAAATCCGAACAAAATTCAAATCTGAACAAAAATCAAATCCGAACAATTTTAAAATTAGAACAAATTTTCGAATCGGAACAAAATTCGAATTTGAAGAAAATTTGAATCAAAAAATAAATTTCGATTTTGGAATAATTTTTTAATCTGAATAAAAATCAAATCCGAACAATTTTAAAATCTGAACAATTTTCAAATCCGAACAAAATTCAATTCCGAACAAAAATCAAAATTGAACAAAAATTCGAATTTGGAACAAATTTTGAATCGGAACAAAAATCAAATCCGAACAAATTTTAAAATCTGAACAATTTTCAAGTCCGAACAAAATTCAAAATCTAAACAAAAATCAAATCAGAACAATTTTAAAATCTGAACAAATTTTCGAATCGGAAAAAATTCGAATTTGAACAAAATTCGAATCAGAACAAAATTTCGAATTTGGGCAAGTTTAAAAAATAAACAAATTTGAATTTGAATTTTTGACAGAAAAACGAAACTAAGAAACAAAAAGAATAACAGAAGAAAAAAACAGAAACAGAAAAAAAAACGAGAAGTAAAAAGGAAAAAACGGGACATGGGCCGGCCCAGCAGCGGCGCGCTTCAGGCGGCGCGACCGTCCATTTGTCGAAATACTGTCGAAATACTGGCCCGCTAATGGGCCGGCCCATTTGTCGAAATACTGTTTTTTCCTATTCTCTTATGGTTTTTTATTTCTTTATTTCTTGTTTCTTTATTTTCTGTATTTTTTTCAGTTTTTCTTCTACTTTCACTTTTTCGATTTTTGAAAAAATTGATTTGAAAAAATGTTAATTTTTTTAAAAAGTTAGATTTAAATTTGGAACCATTTCAAATTTGGAACGAACCATTTTTAGATTTGGAACAATTTTTAATTTTGGAACCATTTTCAAAATGGAACCATTTTAAAAAATGAACAATTTTCAAATTTGGAAACATTTTTTAATTTGGAACCATTTCAAAAAATGAACAATTTTTAAATTTGGTACTATTTTCAAAATGGAACCATTTTTTAAATTTGGAACCATTTGAAATTCGGAACCACTTTAAGAAATTGGAACCATTTTCAAAATGGAACCATTTTTAAATTTGGAACCATTTTTAAAATGATTTTTTTATTTGGAACCATTTTCAAAATGGAACCAATTTCAAAAAATGAACAATTTTCCAATTTGGTACCATTTTTAAATTTGAAACCATTTTAAATTCAGAACCATTTTTAAATTTTAGAACCATTTTCAATTTTGGAACCATTTTCATAATTGGAACCATTTTCAAAGTTGTAACCATTTTAAACAATGGAACCATTTTCAAATTTAGAACCATTTTACATTTTGCAACCATTTTCAAATTTGGAACCATTTTCAAAAATTGGAACCATTTTCAAGATTGGAACCATTTTCAATTTTGAAACCATTTTTATATTTGGAACCATTTTTAATTTTTAACCATTTTTAAATTCGGAACCATTTTTAAATTTTGGAATCGTTTTCAATTTTGGAACCATTTTTAAAAATGGAACCATTTTCATAATTGGACAAAGTTGGAAACATTTTCAATTTAGAACCATTTTAAAAAATGGGAACTATTTTAAAAATTGGAACCATTTTCAATTTTTAAACCATTAAAAAAACAAAAAATAACAAAAAATAATAAGAAAAATAAAACGAAAACAAAACATAAAAGAAAAGAAAAAATAAAAACAAAAACGAAATCGAAATCGAAAAAAGAAATAGAAAATAAAAAAGAAACAGAAAAGGAAAAAAGAAACAAAAACAGAAAAAAAGGAAAAAGGCGCCAACGGGCCGGCCCAGTAAAGCGAATCCTTCAGGCGGCGCAATCTCTATGCGGCGCTAACGGGCGCCGCATAGGATTTGCCTTATTTTTCTTACACAGAAGAAGAATCTGCTCATTGATGACCGGGTTGGCTGTTTTCCTCGGCCTGAAAAGCTTCTTGCTAACATATTGTGTTTCAGCTAGACTAGTCTTTTTCCTACAAATTGGTAGTAACTACTCTTTCTTTAGACGAGACGAGCTCGACTTTGAATTAACGAAGGCATTAACCGGCCAGGGATTACAAAAGGTCACCATTAAAACGAACACAGAACAATGATACAAGAGAACATCCTGAACAACTTACAACTCTACACTAAACAACAAGCCCAAAAGAGAAACAAGAGAACATCCTGAACAACTTACAACTCTACACCAAACAACAAGCCCAAAAGAGAAACAATCGTGAAGCACTACTTGCCGAAGTCAAGACCGCAACACTCAAAAGAGCAAGGACACCGAGTAGAAGAGGCACCACGAGGCACTGCCATGTACCAATAAAGTCATGAGCGAGGAAGACAACTTGGGATAGAGAGAGCAACACCTTCCTTCTCTCATGACGAAGAGGGACCCTACAATCTCGCCTTGGCTCGAAAGGCGCCAAACCGTCAGACATTAGAGACGCCCTCCCCGAGGGCGGAAAGGGGCTGAACTCGAGGCCCGAAGCAGTCCCAAAGCACGACCACCGTGACAATGAAAGAACACCACGCTGTCCTCGTCGTCGCCACCCTTGGAAACCTGAGAGCAGCAGGAAAGCCGCCAAGCACAACTGCATAGGAAGAAGCAACAGGCCCTCGAGACAAAACCGTGGAACGATGAGGAACTAAGCCCGGCGACCGCTGAAGAAAACCGGGAGCACACAACGAACAACACACTACTACAGCCAGGAAGGGGAACACTATCCCTTTCCGCCCGATCGAATATGACGCATCGCCGGAACAGAACACGCATGTCGCCGCTAGAGAGCACACCCATGACAAGACATCGCTAGAAAAGACAAAAGCTGGAACAGAGTCAAAGCCACCTAAAAGCTCCCACCTTCTGCTCACCTCACCCGAACCCAAGGACTCCCCAGGCGGCGCCTCCAAGGAGGACATGGCGCGCAGGGCATCGACGCCGCCCAATTAAAGGATTTTGGACTTCCATTCGGGAGATGGGTCGGGGATGGATAGAAGGGACCACAGCCACGCCTCCAAGGCGGAAGAAACAGCGCCCCGAGGGTGTCGGTGTCCCTGGGTTGGACTAGCCAACCTAGGGTTTCCCCTGGTCCCGAGCTATACACCAGGAACCCACCAAGTTCCAGATCCGGCAGCAAACGCCGCCTTCCGCTGGAACCGGCAGGGGAGAGAGAGCCGAAGGGAGGAGCCCAAACCTCAGATTTGCGGGGAAGAAAGAGCTTCACGTCGCAGCGGCCGCCCGCCGCCGTTACACCATCCGTGAGGTCAGGCCGACTACCAGAACCACCCGCAACGACGTTAGCCACAAAGACGTCATTGCCTCGTCTGAGAGGGTTCCCGCCCTGATTCGAGAGTCCTTCGCAGAGACGGAGCAACGAAGGCCTCACCGCCACCATCACTGGCGTCCACACGAGCTTAGCCGGGAGGGGGAAGGAGGAGACGGTGTGCTGGAACCCTAGCCGCCGCTACCCCCGAGTCGCCCGAGCAGACAACGCGGGGGCCTATCAACTGATAACAAAACCTCCAGAGTCCGTGGTAACCGCTCTCTGTTCTGAAATATAAGACGTTTTGCCTTTTTTTTCCAGATTCACATGTATCTAAACGCGTTTTAGTGTGCAGATTCATTCATTTTAGTCTGTATGTAGAATATATTGAGATATCTAAAAATCTTATAATTTAGAATGGACGAAGTACTACTTTATTTGGTGCATTTGCTTGCTACTGTACTAATCTTTTCTCGACAAATACTTTTTGTACATGCATCCATTTTGTGCAATTACACGATTCCATTACATATGTATCTTCTTCATCCATAGAAGTTCACTCACCGGTGATCTGAGTGAATGGTTTTATGGGCATTCACTGCAATTATGTTCTTTCACGGCGAGGCTAGCAAAAATTTCAAAGCTGAGCCAATCTCTAGAGGATTAGTAGACATCATTCCTCTACACAATAAGAAGAGCACTTACCAAATTATCCTCGTAGCAATTAACAACTACCAGATTGTTCATAAGCAGTTACCAAAAAGAAGCTACCAAATTGTTTAGAAAGAATTACCATGTTGTAATTACCAGACTATCTAGGGATGCTTAACAGGTTTTCTGGTAATAATTTCTAAGTTGATTGGTAGCAATTACTACTACACTGTACTGAATTATTAGAATATTCATGTCGCACTTGCCATGTTATTTGTGAATAACTATGAGATTATATGTTAACAACTATCAGGTTGGTTATCAATTAGTAACACATAAGAACATAGTCACCCGCAACAACCAGCACTGCAGAAACCATGTGACAAACGCTAGTAACCTCATGTTGTAATGCTTGCCTCAAAGTAACATGATCTAGGGACAAAACCATATAAGACTTCCCATGAGTCGCCTCACAAGATTAGCTAGCAAGTCATCCATCATACGGTTGAACCACGCCAGCACTAGAGACGTATTAGACACAAAACCTCACGCTCGTTTCTCTGCCAAGTTTCTTCGGCCCGCAACTCTCTCTCGAGGACGTCGAGGTTGCGCCGGGAGGCTTGTAGGAAGTTCCCACGAAGGATCGCGCTTCCCCGCGGCTAGCCGACTCCATAACCCAGCCCGCCAAAGGGGCTGTGTCGCCCTCCTCGGAGGCCGGTGTGCCTCCGGACGCCCTCCTCGGTGTCCCGCGAAGCCCGGGGTGCCTCGCGAGGCTAGCCCGCGGGCATGCTCGGTGAGTCCGCCGGTGCCTCCTCCATCGACACTTCTTCAGCCTCAACCGTGTGGGGAACGGCTCCGGCGGGTCCCAGGATTTCGGCCCCCGCTTGCGGTGGACTCGCCCCCCATATCTCGTGCTCCGCCATTATCCCGTAAAGATTCTGGCCAAAAAAAAATTCTAGCACGAAATATAAAATTGCTAGCTTCATGATACGTCTCAAACGTATCTATAATTTTTGATTGTTCCATGCTTGTTATATATCATTGCCACATGTTTTTATAATGTTTTATATCATTTTGGCATATTGTATGGAACTAACCTATTAACAAGATGCCCAGTGCCAGTTCCTGTTTTCTGCTGTCTTTTTGTTTCAGAAAAGCTAGTCGGGGAAGTTTCTCCGAATCGCCTAAAAAATTACGGGAATTATTTTTACATGGAAACAAAGACTGCGCCCGAAGGAGACCTGCAGGGGGGCCCCACAGGCCCCAGACGGCACCCAGGCGCGGTCAACCCCTTGACCGCGGCTGTGGCCCACCTGGGCACCTCGGGTGCCCTCCCTAGTTGCCCTTTCGCCTATAAATTGCCTTCGTTCCAAAAACCCTCGATACCCGATCATATTTTTCAGAAAACACCCGAGCCCGCCGCCGTCGCCAACCCTAGATCGGGAGGGTTCTGAAGCTCTTCCCGGCACCCTGCCGGAGGGGAGATTGTCACCGGAGGCATCTACACCACCATGCCTGCCTCTGTAGTGATGCGTGAGTAGTCCACCATGGGACTACGGGTTCATGGCAGTAGCTAGATGGTTGTCTCTCTCCCTTGTAATCCATTGTTTAGATTTTGTGAGCTGCCTAACATGATCAAGGTCATCTATTTGTAATGCTACATGTTGTGTTTGCGGGGATCCGATGAATTATGGAGTCATGACATTATTGTTCAGTTTATTTATCATATGTTTTATTTATGATCTTGCATGCTCTCCGATGCTTGTGGATGGTTTGGCCGAAGTAATTGGTAGTATCTTAGAGAGGGTATTTATGCTAGATAGTGGGTTCATGCCTCTCTTGTCTGAGCTCGAGTTGACAGAAACGATTAAGACTTGAGATGTGCTATTGCTACTAGGGATAAAACAACGGTGTTTATTGCTATATGTTGTTTACATTGCTTACATTATGCATCATGCTTATTGCAATTATCTGTTGCTTGCAACTTAATTCTTTCGGGTGACAGGCTAGATAGCGATCCCGGGTGGATTATTAGTCATAGATGCAGTTGGATAACGGTCTATGTATTTTGTCGTAATGCCCATATTAGATGAAACGGTGAACTTTCTGTCATGATAGTATTGTGTTGCGCTCATGTTTGTCAATTGCCTCGCTGTAATTTGTTTACCCAACATGTTTATCTTTTGGAGAGACGCCACTAGTGAACTGTGGACCCCGGTCCTATTTTCCTATATTGCTTACAATCGTTTTAATAGCTTTTCCTAGTCATTTGCTCGCTGGTCATTTTTGCTCTCATATTATTTTACACACATACATTTAATCCTTTGTGTTCAGCAAGCCGGAGAGATTGACAACCTCTCTGTTTCGTTGGGGCAAAGTAGTTTGTTTGTGACTGTGCGCAGGTCCACGTCAATAATCGTAAACGGCGCCGTTGACACCTTTCCAAGCCTTCTCCAAGTCCTACTGGATCGACAACCTTGGTTTTGTATCAAGGAAAATTGCCGCTACGCTACATCATACCTTCTCTTGGGGTCTCCCAGCGAACGTGTGATTCACGCCATCACTTCACCTAAACAATCCGGTAAATAAGAGAGAAAATCGGGTAACTGCCACATGATTGGCCGGTAACTGAGATAGAAAAACAGATAGCTTCACCGAAATAACCCGGTAACTAACATGAAAAACTTGATAGTTGTCACATGAAAACCCGATAATTGAAATAAAAAACTGGCAGCTTCACCCAAACAACTCGATAAATCAGATGAAAATACCTGGTAGTTGTAAGTCGGCACATGACAACCCAATAAGTGAGATACAGAAAATTGGTAGCTTTTGCCTAAACAATCCTCCCTTTTATCTCTCTTTCTAGCTCTTACCCAAAATAGAGGCATTAAGACCCCACTCAAGCCAGCTTTTACCGCTAATCCCGCCAGGCTCAATACCACTCTACAGAATGCGTCAGCCAGCAGATCGTTTTATCAAAATCTCAGCGTGTGTCGTATGGAGACGTTTCATGGGGGAACACCCCTTTATTAGATTGGTCGAACATGGAATGGGGAACGATACCGCGTCCCGCTCTGTTTTGTAAGTTGGCATGGATAAATTTTTGTAGAGATGTCAAATTAAGTGCCACGTGATTTTTTATATGCAATTCAGTTGTCTCACATTTTATGTCCCAAATCCTATAATGCAAAAATACAACCATGTTCAACTTAGTTAAGGCAAAACAATAGCAAAAAAGTAATATGTTACTCCCCCTAGTTCCTAAATAAGTGATGGTTGAGCATGCATTACATCAAAATTTAAACTCCGAATGCTAATATTGCTTGAGATATTTAGATTGGTTTTGAACATGCATCGAAGACCAATCGTTTTAAATATGTTTAGTGATGTTTTGAACATCCGTTGTAACCTTGGAAATCGTATGTGTATATTTTCCTGAAAGTGTCTCTAGAATATTGTTCTGGGGGCATTTAAGCATACAACAGTAAAAAAATAGCAGCCAAAATTACATATTAAAGACAATATCAATATCCAATGCATCATTTATTTGTGAACTAAGTGAGTACAATCCACATCCCATATGAGCACCTAAACCAGATTAATGGTCCCCTGATTGAAGTATGTTAAGAGAATTCCATAAATGTCATTCCAGTAGGATTTTGTATAAGTATTTTTCTTAGTAAAAACAAACAAGACCACGATAATTACCATGGTTTATTTTCTAAACCAGAATTTTTGTGCTATAAATTATTGAATTTCTAAATTAATCCTTATTTAGAATCAGTGTGGCATGACATTCAATTCTACGTTATTCTTTCTTGGGTTTTTAGAGTCATGTGATCCAAAGAGGTCCTAGAAGAGATTCCAATCTTGTAAGCAACGGTTTGCAATATTTGGCCATCGCCATAGTAAAATCAATATAAAGTTTTGGAAAGACAATACTACTAACCATTGGGTGTTCACATGCCCTTTTTGGCACCTACTCGTTATCTCAAGTATTTTATCAAACAAATCCATTGAAAAAACTGTTCATGGATGAAAAGTGAGTTTTTTTAGGTCTTGAAGAGTTGACGGGGAGAACTGCAAGTTTTCAAAGACGATATATTCATCTGCATTGTCCAATTGACACGTTTGAAGGAATCAACGTTGGACTTACTGGATCCTTAGCAATTCATGCGAGAATTGATCACTCATGGGGATCCATAAAAGTTTTATAAAATATCTGCTGACAAAGAACAAGCGAGACACGTCATCGCTCCGTTTAGTTGAGACTCATGCTGTTTTGTGGCATTAACCCATATTTTCTCAACTTGTAGTCCCTATCCTCCTTTGCATAACAGAACTCCCATTTCCACCCCATCTCATACTTCTATAAAAATATGTTTTATTTTCTCAAATCCATTCATTTGAGATTAGCACACAATATCCATGCATGTTTTCTCACGCCAAACATAAATCGTAGCATATTCTCTCACCACCTATGTAAGAGACGAAGAGGGGAATATGTTTGTAGGGTGAAAATACCATGGTGATAGGCGAGGATGAAATCACAACCGTGCACTTACTCTAGTAGATTCTAAAGAAGGTATTCAACTAATTAAATGTCATTTTGCCACAAGTGCACGGAAATGTAGATATGTAGTCAACAATGGTAATTGCGTGTGGGCCACGACCGGTTGAATAAATGAGTACTGCAATTATATGAGCGCGTTGGCAACTAATTAACCCTTTCAGTCTACACCATCTAAGAGCAAGGACAATATTATAGCTTGTTGGCATAAGACAGTGTCATCTCATTATAGCCAACCTAATATCCAACAAGTATAATAGTTGGCTATAAATATGGATTAATTTATTAATAGTTGGCTCACCTTACATTCTCACAAAGTGTATAGGAGCACGCGATGCAGCTGCCTCTTGCATGAGAGTCCGCTTCCACTCTCTCCTATTGTCTATCCTCCATGTAAGCATTGATATATTATTTAAATCCTTATAACATGCTGACTGGACCTTATTATACTTGCTCTAAGCCCCATTGCACTTTTTATTTCTTGTTCGAGAAGTTTTGTATTATCCTCACATTACATTTACTCCCTCGGGTATACATTTTGTGTTGAATGTGTATCTTCTTCATATTTATTATTAAATCACTTTTAGCCTTAAGCTCAAAACCCACATAAATGACCCTAATATCATCCTCGACGGTCACGGTGTTTAAAGGTCCGCTCGTCTCTAGAGTTGTTATATTGCTAATTGTTTTAAGCTATGTGGTGGAGTGATCACAATTCGTAGAGCACATGACTACATATAGCTATGGTGCACATGTGTGTGGGCTATTCCCTAAACTGTCCAGCTCTGCTAGGTTTGGTCGTGAGATGCTAAACCTCCTTATAATTCAAATAGAGAACATATGTGAGCGTGTTTGGTTAAAAAAAGTTGAGAAATAGCATAGGATATGAATTTTTTCTATGGTGTCACTATTTGGTTTAAATAAAATGCACCAAAGGAAAACATAGAAAACTTGCTTTTAATTTCAGTTTCAAAGGAAAATGTAATTTATTTATAATTCATTTGGATCTCCTTTTCAAATTCCTACGCTCGAATAAAGAGACCAAGGTTTTTAGTGGCATACTAATATCCTAAATATACCTTTTTTGTGATTTGACTTTGTTTGTTAGGATTTCACCTTTTTTATATTCTGTGAACAAAATCTCAAGTTTTCAAAATTCCTATTTTTTTCAATCTTCTGTTTTATACATGCATTTCTACCGTATTTCTGTGTTTTCTATTCCTGCATTTTTAAAATCCTACGAACCAAACGCGCCCCCGATATTCTATTCGGATTTGGAGATTTTAGGTTTAGTGCGAACTGGTTCGGTCCGCGTGCGAGTCTAAAAACCCTCGTACGACCGCGTGGACGAGAAGTCGAGCACGGCCGCCTCCACTGCTGCGCCCAACTGACAACTGTCCCCCTCTCCTGCCGCCGCCGCCGCCGTTGCCTCCCCGGCCCTCGGGATGGACGACGTCCCCGAGGTCGTCGGCTGGATGTCGTCGATGGTCCACCGCGGGGACAGCGCGAACCAGGAGAGCCACCGCCTCTTCTTGGCGCGGCGCACGGCGCTGGAGATGCTGCGCGACCGCGGGTACAGCGTGCCGGAGTCCGAGCTCGCTCGCACACTCCCGGAGTTCCGCGCGTGGTGGGCAAAGAATCCCGACTTCGAGCGCCTCGCCTTTTCCACCGCCCGTGCCTCCGACCTCTCCGACAAGGTGATTTTACTGCTCCTTCCCTGGCAATTCTGATTCCCCTATGTGCTGTGCTTCCGTGTTCATCCTGAATAATGACTGGGCACCATCCCGACACTAGATCTTTGCACATTAGCGTGCTAGAGTCCAATCGGGCCGGAATAGAGGATGCGTTGCGAATTTGAGAAACAAAGGGGGAAAAAGAGAGGATGTCTGTCTTCTGGCAACCTTCTTCTTCACTGACTTGTGCCAAGCGCGCATAAATTTTTAGTAGGTTTTCGATTGTAGTTTAGCAGAACTACCGTTCTTGTGGTTTCAGCTGTTTATGTTTAGCATCACTCTGCAAATGGATGGCTCAATTTAGTACTAGTATGTAGTGAAGTTTAATGCTTACATATCATAAGGAGGCGCTGATTTGTATGTATTAAAAGCTAGCTTGCGCAGCCGAAACAACTCCGCAACGACCCTGCATCCCTTCCCTCCTCCCCCATCTCTGCCACCTCTCACAACTCCCACTCTCCCCTTGGAATCTAGTAACTGTGCACCCCCTTCCACTTCCAGCTCCGACCCTGGCCGTGGCCTCGCCGGCATCGGAGAAGAGAAAATGGCACCACCGTCGCCGCAGAAAAAAGACCAGCTTTCACTAAAAACAAACCATACATTTTCTAGACTTCGACCCTAGCGTGTCATGTTTCATGCACTAGCCAACGCAACCAAAAGTCCAAACTGATGGAAAGGGCTAGGCAATTCACATGTGACGCGGAAAGCCAACACGTGGAAACCGGAGGAGAGCGACGGCGTGCGAATCTCACATATGACAGAAGAGGCCTATACGTGGACAAAGAGGGGCAACAACAATTTTAGAATAAATTGTGAAAACCAGGAGTCCAGGACTCGAACTCGAGACCCTATGCTCTGATACCATGTCATGTTTGATGCACTAGCCAACGCAACCAAAAGTATGAAATGACGGAAAGGGCTAGCCAATTCACATATACACTTCAACATAGCGAATCAACTTTCAACTCACAAAAAATAACCCGGCTGAATCTACTTCGTACCCAATGTAGACCGACTTTCAACTCGTCGAAGATGGCACTTCCAGCCCACAAAATCAGCTTTCAACCCACCAAAACCAAGCAAATCAAGCTTCCAACTGACCGACTTTCAGTATGGCTGTGTGCATCAATCGATGCAGAGGCCGGGGGTTATTCTACTTTTCAAAAAAAAAAAGGCCCAGGATCTGGCCCTCGCCTTGATGAATAATGGAAGTCTAGATCTGGCTCCTGCCGCACCAATTTCCAGCACAGACACTGACACGAAGGGTGGCGTGGACGGGAGGAACATGGCATTTGCGGTGGATGCAGTGGGAAACGGATGAAGGTACGAGTCCCTGTGGTGGAGCTGCTCTGCGGTGAAGGGAAAGAAACACTAGAGAGAAACGAGGATCGGAAAGAAAGCGAAAACGAAAAGACAAGTGACGTGGTCCAGTGGCAACGTGGTCCAGGCGCGTAAGTCGTGCCGATGAAAATCGTTCACACCAAGCGAACAGTCATAACTTAGTGTTTGTGCATGTTATATAGTACCTAGTGCTTCTGTCTTTCTAGTGCATGTTGTTATTGCTTGAGTTTCTCATTTTTCACTTTTTATGAGAGGGTAACATAGGAGTACACTTTAACTATGGTTAACTCTTATCTCAGGTGCAAATTCTATTCTGCCCTCACGAGCCTGTCAGAATTGGAACTATCCAGGAGATATATGACCAGATCGAAGGAGACAACTTGTCTAGACTTATTCTGATATTGAAGGGAAAAATAATGCCTAGAGCTAGAGAGTCTATGAAGGAGAAATTCACATTTGAAGTAGATATTTTTCAGGTAAGTATCGTATAGTTATTCATGGCTTATTTTGGAATTGAAATTATGTAAATGAACAATGCGTGTTGTAAGAATAACGACATGACATTAAGTAAAGCACAAAAAGCAATTTTTGTGTACATGTTTGTGCATGTGGTAGTGGATATAATCATACTCCCTCTGTTCCAAATTAATTGAAGATCTAGGTTTGCCCTAAGTTAAACTTCTCTAAGTTTGACCGAGTTTATAGAAAATTGTGCTAATATCTATAACCTCATATCTATATAGTATGAAAATATATTTTACCATAAATCTAATGGAACTAACTTGGCGAGAGTATAATGTAGATACCCTATTGGTTAGAACTGGAATTCAGTGTACATGTTTCCGCAAGTTATGCTCTCAACCTAGAATCCTTATTCCATGAGTCATTACTTCAGTCATGTACAGTTGATGCTGTACTATTTTATATTATGTTTATATTTTACACATTACATGTTCAAACTTCAAACTGATGTGCTTTTCTTACCAAAGGTCAAAGAATTACTGGTTAACATTACTAAGCATGTCCTGAAGCCCAAACATGAAGTGTTGTCTGCAGAGGAAAAGGCCAATCTCCTGAAGAGGCACAATGTGGAGGATTCACAGGTATGTCTATCTATAATTTGTTACCGATTGCTAGTACAAAACTACGAATTATGTGATAGTACTCTCAATAATATGTTTATTCTAGAATGTTGCAACCATCCAGGCAGTTTCCTTTTACGGACCAGAGCACATTAATTTTTTACTATAGCTAAATTACAGACAACCATTCTTAAGATGGAGACACGGTTAAAACATGTTTTAATTGAATGAAATATTTGGCTCCAGCTTTAAGTTTAAATAGTTTTTTACTTTCTTTAGAACATGCAGTTTCTAGTTTTTTGTTTTCTAGATTCTTTAGCCCCGCGAACAATTACCTGGTTGAAACAAAGATCTGTTACGGAGAAAATGTCATCTAACTGGGAAAACAAAGATGGATAAAAACTGTAGTCTGCAGGTACAATCGAGGGATCATATGTATGCCAGAGAATATGGTTGCTCTCTTCACAAATGAATAATGCAAACAAATGTCGTAGCGATATTGTGTTTTGAATTGTTTGATGGTTCAACTTTATCATTCAGTATTCTACTAAATAGCATCTCGAAAAAAGAACTCAATATATCAACAGCATGTGATTACAGACGCTTTGATGTAGTAACTATACAGATGTTTTACCTGTAGGATACCATCTTATTACTTTATTTTCTTGTTCTATTTATTATTTTTATGGTTTATCTGTATTACAAATATAGTGGAAAGGTTGATGAAAATTATTTGCTGGCAGTTTCCTGTAAAGGAATCTCTCTCTCTCTCTCTCTCTCTCTCTCTCTCAACATCAAGTGCCCGTTAGCCCTGTTTTGCACAACTCATACAAAAAGAAGCCCTCCAACTCATGTACCTTCTCTTCTTACCATCTTCAATGGAGGGTTAGCTGGCTAGCAAAACCAGCGTTGGACAGCCCTGTCACCTGACATATGTATTCACGTTGATCGCGACAGCCCTGCCGCCTGCCGTATAATATGACACATCCCATGGTGCCTACTGTATAGTAGGGCACATTGATCACCGTGACATAGGGCGCGAAGGACCAGGTAGAGCAGATCGATCAACGTGAATACATATGTCAGGTGACAGGGCTGTCCAACGCTGGTTTTGCTAGCCAGTTAACCCTCCATTGAAGATGGTAAGAAGAGAAGGTACATGAGTCCCTTTTTGTATGAGTTGTGCAAAACAGGGTTTGAACAGGGCTAACGGGCACTTGATGTTGGGAGCTGGCTTGGTCGCTTGGAGAATGAAGGGGGAGAGGAGAGTAGGTAGTAGGTCCATTGGTTTCCCATTTTTTGCGGGTCAACTGTTTCATGCTAGAACAGTGATGTTTTTTCAATCGCACTTTGCAAGACATTGTGCTACGTGAACCATGTAACATTTTTTTTGCTACATCCTGCTGAATGTCATTGTTTTCTAAGCAGAATAGCCTGGCCTGGCTGTTGTCTGTTGGTCCGCACCCTAGTTGCTACTCCCTCTGTCCATAACATAAGATTTTACTGCAACCATGATGCTGTACTTGATTGTGTTCGCTACATGAATGCGACCTTAAAATAGACAGCAATCGCCATTGTGCTTGGATGTGATGATGGAGACTATTGATACCATGCTACCGTCCTGGGGCAGTTGCGTCCCATAGACATGCTGATAAAATGTGCTGACTTGACACAACTTTGTTTATCATGTTCTCTTGTGTTTATATGGTTTTATTTAAACCAGGACTTGATGTCTCGATCGGTTTGTGCTGTTATCATAAATTGAATTGAAGATACAGATATGATATGTCTTAATAGTCATCGTGGGGCATGCATCATTTTCCTTAATAGTCATTGTGGGGCATGCATCATTTTCCATTTTTTTCCTCTTATCTGGTTGGTGGAGTATTCACATGTCTGAAATCCTAAATTGCATTTATTATTAACTTCAATTTTCCGTGGAACTTCAATTTCTTTGATATCCATATCAAGCTATTATATAGTAATTTTACACAGTTTGCTGAAAATTGTACTTTTATCTTTCAGCTCCCTCGCATGCTAGAGACTGATGCTGTTGCTCGCTACTATGGCCTTGACAAGGGAACTGTAATTAAAGTTACATATGATAGTGAGCTGACCGGGAATCATGTGACGTACAGATGTATTTTCTGAGTGCTGCATGTGTTTCCATGGATGAAAGCTATAGCCAGCTGTTTGTAAAATTGTGTTACTATGTTGTTCAGTGTTCAATGGCTCATTACCATAGCAGGTGTCTGGACTTGCAGTTGCAGGCGTTACAGAGAGTTGTCTACTGGACTTGAAGCAGTATCCATTTATGGACTCCATTCTGTTATGCAAACTAGAGCTAGCATAGGTGTTACAAATCAGATGTCAAAACCCCGAGTAAAATCAAGAACAAAGAGAAGAAAGAAGATTTCACTGTCAAATAATTTCTGTGCAGCTAACTGTGCCTTGGTCTGCTGCTTGTCTTGGGTAAAATTGAGTCGTCTGCCTCCTTTCTCTTACGGGTGCTGCTGCTATCAGCGCTGCTGTTTTCTATGTGGTTGCTACTGTTATTTGTGGGGTTACTGTTGCTGATGGTATCATCGCTGCTGCTGTTGTTTGTGGGGTTACTGCTGGTGTTGCTATCGCTGTTGCTTAGCAGGTCGTCTTCTTCCTGGTGGTAGTGCTCCTTGCATCTGCTTTTCATTATGTGGGGCTTCAGCTTGCTCATGTCTGATAGCCGTACTGGTTTCAGGAAAAACTCATTTGCTCCTTCCTCCAGGCATCTGGACAGAAATATCAAAACCATAAATGTATCAGAGTCCATTCTAAGATCATATATTCCTGTACCATGATTCAGGAAACAACAATTATTCTAAAGATTTTGTGCTATTCCTTTACAGTTTTCTTTATTTCCAGATCTTAGGATATCAGCTTTACTTTTCGTGCACCCTGTATTTACTCCATTTGTGTAGATAGAAATGGACGGGGACAGAGACAAGTGATGCTGGTGAGTGTCTGCAACTATAACCCATTTTATATATAGTAGAGACGATCAACTTGAAAGATCGACAGGATTGATCTCCGTATCATTCCATATCTCTATTATTTATTTTTACTAAGTATTTCGAGATAGAATATTAGGACGACGTGAGCTGTGTGGTGGCGTGGGGACTTTGTTCCTTTATTGCGCGGCATGTGATGCCAAATCAGTAAAGGATTCTCAGAGATCTTGCTGTCTAATTTTGTAATAATCCTATCGGTTCATAATATATTTAGATGGAACTATCTGAAATTTTTCTAGTGGTTGTTGAACTAGGACAACATTATCAGTAATTAAGGTTATTCTAAATAAAGGTGATCCACTAAGTTTAGATCTAAGAAGTTCAATCCGGTTCATGTGTTCACTCAGTTCTTATGCAAAGCTGCGTTCGAGTTCTTGCATGAACATATTATTGGACTGGTTCAGGTATGACCTGAACAACAACATTTTAGGTCCACAAAAGGTGCTCACCTATTGATTCTGGAAGGTATGTTCTCAGATGACATGATCACAACCGGGATGTCTCTTAGAGACGACGATTCCTGATTGAACAAAACCAAAGAGATACCATCAGGCACTGTTGAGTCCATGCTTCAGCATATCAAATAAACTAACAGATCACACGTAGAAGATTTCTTATAGAGAAAAAGATGGTGACTACCTTAATCTTTTTTAGTAGATCATATCCTGTCATGCCAGGCATGCAGTAGTCAGTGATAATCAGGTTCACGTTCACCTCAACGTCCTGTTCACGAGCACAACCAAAAATCCATCAGAAACCATTCTCCAGAGCAAGAACACTACTGCATATGTAAAACCATATCCTTAGTTCTTACCAGGTGGTCTGCGTGGACAGAAATTGAGGCGTCCTCGCCATGGAGCCCCAAGAACTCCAGAGCCTTTGTCCCAGAATCAACAGTGGTAACTGCAGAAACAAAGGCAAACACACCAACAAAATTTAAAATCTGCATCAGATGCCATAGCAAGAAATAACTGGGACTTTAAATAAAACCAAGAGGAGCATGGTATGATTGATACCTTGGAAAGAAGATGTCTTGAGGAGCCTCTCAATGAGCTTCCTGTCAGGGAGGCTGTCATCCACAGCCAAGACATGGAACTGAGCCTCTGCAATTGCCACTGCCATTGGAGAAGAAAGATTGTGCGTTTTGTGTGTGATAGAGGAGGAGGTGGATTCTACGAGGAGAAAGCAAGACTGGTAGAGGAAAGACAGGTGGTGTGTGTGCTTGGCATGAGAGTCTGTTTGCTTTTCAAGGGTGTGTGGGTGGGGTTGAGTTTATATATACATCCAAGCACATGAAAAAGGATTCCAGGGAGATATGGAGAAAAAGTGGGTGAAGAAAACAAGTGTAATGACCAAAGGAAACCCCACCTCATGGAAAGCAAGATCCTAGGCAGATTTCGGCCAAATCTTGCCATGAATTGACTCCACAATAGAGTAGACCCAGCAACATCAGCCACAGGCCCTATGGTCCACCATTTTCTTTTGTTCCCTCACTTTCCCCCGTCTATCTCCATCTGCCTTTAAATTTCCGATTCTCGGGTTGTCCTCTTGCTTGGCTGACATGAAAAGAAAGATTTGGGTCATTTCTGGCGATTTGGTACAGCAGAAAGAAAAAAAAATCTGGTACAGGTGTGACCTTCCGGTTTCATGTGCACCCATCTCGTCTGTTGCAACATCAAGTAGTTGATTGTTATCGAACACCTCTTGTTTACAAACTTGTTACCAACTATGTACTCCCACCATGTCAAAATATAGTGTGTATTAAGTTTATTGAAGAAAATGTCAACATACATGATACCAGATAAATACAACCCGAATGCGAAACAATGCACGGCTGCTCTCGTGTCTCCCCGAGCAATCGCTTCTGCGCCGTCCGATCGTGGCCAGACGGCGATCGCGCGCTCCGCCCGCGCGTGTCCGTCCCCGACAGAAACCCACCTGGCTGATTAATGGGGCCCGCACGTAAGTGGCAAAGCGTCGTCTCGTTTGAACAGCGAAAGAGCCGTGTCGTCGCCGAGACCATTTCCTTCCCCTCCCGACACATTAACTAGGGTTAGCTCCCGCCGGCGATTCCGACGAATCCGTCGCCGACGAGCAGTGCGGCGAGGTCGGCGGGGTCTGAGAGGAGCACGACGTCGGTTTCGAGCTCGGGGAGCGAGGAGATCGAGCACTCGCGCGTCAGGGCAGAGGAGCTACGAGGCGGCGAGACAGCCGAGGCGACGCGCGGTGGTCGCGACCGACCTCCCCCATTTGAACGGTCGAATCCGCGCAGAGGGGCGGCGATCTGCGCGGCGAAGGTCTGAATCCGCGCGCGGCGGAGGCCGAACCCGTGCTCGAGGTTGGCGAGGTGCGCGGCGGGGGAGGTCGAATACGTGCACGGAGGGCGGCGCGAGCTGCGTCAGAGGTCGAATTCACGCGTGGACCGGCGAGATTTGGGCTCCGTTGTCGACGACCCAAGGTAAGCATGCTTCCTCCCTCCCGTGTAGCAAGGGGCAGAGCTCGCAGGGAACTTGGTAGTAGCAAGTTGCAGTTTAGGGGTGCTAGGTTGCAGATCAGGGAGTACTAAGTTGAAGAGCTCGCAGTTTTAGGGGGAGTACAAAGTTGATTTTGCTAGTTTGCAGATTACTAAGTTGCAGTTTAGGCCACACTCTGAATTTTTTAGTGAGCACCAAGTTGAATTTGCTAGTTGCTAGTTGCTAGTTGCAGATTAGGCCACACTCTGATTTTTAGGGAGTACCGAGTTGATTTTCTAGTTGCTAGGCCACAGCGTATGAGCATTAAGTCGCATTTTGTTTGAAGGTAGGATGTACCTTACAAATTTGTGGAGAGAAAGACCATTAAGTTGCAGAGCAGTAGCATTTTTTAAGAAGCAAAGCATCTGTATTAAGTTGCATAGGCTGAGCACCAAGTCAATCAGCGCTATTTGCTTAGATGTGAGCAGCAAGCATTGTTCTCGCAGAGCATGGGGTGCACCCTTCAGTTCCTGTATGTAGGTGGGGTACACTCATCCACAAGTGCATAGCATGAGTATTTTTGAGTTGCATACGACTAAGCGGCTTTTGTTTTTGTGGTCTGTTTTTACATTTTCTTGTTGCTCTTTTTTGTATCTAATAGCCCAAAGTATTCTGCATTTTACAGGGGGTGGGTGATTTTTTTTGCGGCAACAAACATGACAAGACGCAACTTGCGATTACCAGATGCTGCTGCAGGGAATATTGCACAAACCAGTACGCACACTGAACAGCAGGTATTTTCAAACTCATAATCCTGTATTTTTTTTGTGTTCTCCTTTTTGACCCTATCTTTTTACATATTTTTTCATAGGGCGCAGGCACAAAAACCCGTAGTGCAGTTGCTGGTAAGCAAGACGCAGAACCACGACCTGCAACAGGAACTGGAAAGCCAGTTCGCAAACGGAAGAAGACCCAAGCGGTTGGTCTTTTTTTTTTGACAGACCAATATATCTAAGATGGCACATTAAATTTCCACTAATTTTTTTTTATAACTCATGACAGCTCGGTAGGAACCGTGCCTCGCCAGCAAGGCTTGCAAGGCTGAATGCACTTTTGTCAACTAATCAGAAGACTCTAATAAGGCAGTGGGAATGGGGTGGCATGCTAGATGTGAAGGCAACAGAAATGCCGCATGACCTTAGCATGTGGGTGCTGTCCTGTTTTGACCCAATGAGGAGTGAGCTCGTCATCCCGGGGAGGGGCACCATCCCAGTGGATTGTGACAGCTATCACAGAGTTTTTGGACTACCTAATGAAGGCAGGCGCGTTCGTTTTGAAATAGTCCCTGAAGACACAACATGGATGAATGAAGAGTATGGGATTGCCAGCGGCATAGCCCCCACGTTTCAAGAATGGTGCGACAAGATAAAGGGCATGAATGGGGTGGCAGACATGAAGTTTCTCCGAGCGTATTATGCTGGAGTCATCAGTTGTTTCATCTGCCCAACTACAAAGTGTAGCATCACCCCACGGTGTTATGGAGCAATACGTAATCTTGAAGAAGCACGGGGTAGCAACTTCTGTCAGCTTGCTATTGAACAAATCTGCTCCGAAGTGAAGACCATGGGTTGCAAGAAAAATTCTGTTTGTTGCTGCGTACACCACTTAGTGGTAAGTCACATGGTCTCGAATTTTTTCCGTCATGTTTTTTATTTTTTTAGTTTTGTCCATGTTTTTCAACTTTGTACATCCAGCTTGTAAACAGCTTCTCCTTTTTTTTTCAACTCATGCAGATTGTTTATGTCGATTCTGTTGAGGTCGATGAGCCCATCGCGCCTGCAAGTGTTTGCCCAATACGTGCTGCAGCATGGTCAAACCAGCTTATACAAGCTGTCATGCAGAAAGATAGGAAACCAAACGGGGAGTTTGGCAAGCTGAGGGTATGACATACCATACCTTTTTCTTTACATGAGAGCAGTACATTTTTTAAAAGTTGCAGAATAGTGTGTTTCTCAGCAACTATGCTCAGATTTATTATGTTCCCCAAGTTGTAGATCATCTTCCATATTAGTTACACAATGCACACCCACAAAGTTGCAACTTGCATGTCAAGTTGGCAGATTAGTTTTCATTCAGACCAAACTGATATTATTTATATTTATGTAGCTAAAAGAAGGTGTTGGTGCCACTATAAGGGACGGTTTGTTTGCTGGCATGACGCAAACTGAGCATTTTGTTTCATCAAAGTTGCCAGCAACATTCCCAGTCGAGGTATGTTTTTATTGCTGTATCTGATAATCCCAGAGCATACCGGAACTTTTATGTGTTTTCAGTACTTCAGATAAGTAACCACATTTCCCTTTTTCCTTTTGGTTAATTTCAGAAGAAAAGGAAACTGTCTGTGTTGATAGGAGATTTGTGTAAAGATATCTCTACAAGACTAGGCACATTTGTTGAAGAATATGGGAGGCTCAACCAGGATGAACCAACCGCAACAAATGTTCAGAACATGAGGAGCAAAAAGCAAAGGACGGACACGGGAGACGAAGATGACGAGGATGATTGGGAAGGGGACAGTGAATCTGATGAAGAAAACGATGACAGTGATGATGATGAACAACACGATGACGAAGCCATTCCTGGGGGAAGTACCAGTCACATGCCGCAGGAAGCTGATGACAGAGATGGAGAAGACGACGAACAAAATTGCGACCTACAAGCTCAGTCTAGGAGGCATTACAGATTGGCAAATGGCAACACTACGGTAATTGCAGACAGGAACATGGGAGATGTTGAGCAAGGTTGCCATATAGAAGAACAGCCAAGAAGGTCTCCTAGGTTTGCCAACAGCAGCCCAATGAAAGGAAATTCAGTGGACAGTCCTATGAAACATCTCTTGCAGCGCAACATTCATGGATCCAGCGAAGACGCTAGCATTTTGGCTGACAGAGAAGCAACTTTGGGACGGAAAAACAGCCAAACCACGCACGTAGCTGCCGATATGAACAGGGGAGTGGGTGAGCAATGTTGCGACCTAGAAAAGCAGCCAAGGAGGTCTCCTAGGTTCGCGATGGACAGCCCAATGAAAGGACATGCAGGGGGCATCAGTCATGGATCGACTATGGCCGCATCTAGGTCTGACAATTGGGAAACAATCGAGGGGGACGGCGAAGACATAGTTCTAAACTGCATGCTAAGCTCCGAAAGGAGGAATTTGCTGAGGGAGCAAGCACAAGCCCCAAGAAACAGCGTGTCAGCAAAAGGCAACCCAAGCCACGCACAACGGAGTCCCTTTTCTGAATTAAGAGAGTATGTCTTCGCTGAAGAGAAACAAGATATTGACATCCCATACATTGAGCCTCATGAGTTTTTTGACACACCTGTCAAATACTATGCACAAAAGGTTTTCATGGAAGAAGTCAGAAGGAGCACACCTTTCAGCTCTCTGACACCACTGGACCAATTCCGCAGAGATTTTGATGTGCAGAAATGTGTGGACGACTGCTACAAGTTTGATAAGAAAAGTCTGATGGGGGACACCAGTTCACCTACTAGAAGGAGACAGAAAATGGCCGCACAGCGTGGCAAGCCGAACACCAGCAACTCCACAGATGGAATGCACGAAGACTCAACCATGGCCATTCCGGATGCAACTATGGCCATTCCGGAAACAACTATGGCCATTCCGACAGCAACTAACAAACCAGAGGCAACATTCAGCAAAAATAACTCAGGGGTGGATGAAAATGCATCAGCAATCGCAGCCGCAGAAACTAGCTCAGGGGTTGGGCAGGGACATGGGCTGTTAGGAGTGTTAGAGAAGCTAGTGAAAGATGTGCCAGCAACTAGATCAAGCCCTAGAGCAAGAAAGGGGACAAAAGATTTGCCAGCCACTAGATCTAGCCCTAGAGCAGGGAGAGCAACTATGCCATTACGCACGTCAGGCACAAGTTTTGATCAGCAACTAGCAAACAAGGGTGAGCCGGAAGGGGTAAAAATAAACTCAACTTCTATTCATGTTGCAGTTGCACACAAGCCACAGCCTGGACCAACTGTACTAACATGCCCACCCCCTCTACCGAAGACACCGCTTGTTTCACTGATGGTTCAGAGGAAAAACACCAGGGGGAGGCTTGTGATGCCCCATCCTTCGATCTTGGCTTTGATAGTCCAATAAAGGGGCAGACCAACAACAAAACTGAAGCAAGCCCTGTTTCTGGTTTGAAACCTGTTGATCTAGCAAAGCGGTTTGACTGCGATGACAATTGGACTCCGGAAGTGGAAAAAGAGGCATGGGAGTTTTGCGACCGAGTTGAAAGAGAAAACTTGCAAAAGAAGGGACAGGTGACACATCAACAAGCGGGGGAACGCACAGAAGTTGCTTTCCAAACTCGTCAAGGGCTTACACCAGTCACGATAAGCACTACTGGCACAATTGACGGCAAACGGAGGATCATAAGGAACCCTCCTTGTAAGAGGTCTCCTTATGTGGACTATAGCAGCAAAAGCAACTTCACATGCTCAGCTGATGTCACCAGGCTGTATGACGCAATTGTTGCACATGGACGCAGATCTCAAAGAGGGCAAACAATTGACACCACCCCCGTCATCATTGAGTATGAGAAATTTTTTGTAACTCTTCAAGAACTTGCAAGCTCGATGATGCCAGGTGCGTGCTTGAAGAACACGGTGTTCGAGCTTGGTCTTGAATCAATCATGCTAAGGACAGAGAGGAGCGCGAAGAAGGTGGTCATGCCTCTGAGAGTTGCGGTACACTACTATTCATGAACCTATTTTTTTTTACGCCAGCAACTTTTTGTTCAACAATTGTGTACACAAAATGTATTCACACAAGACCTACCTGTTTTCCATGTGTGAACCAGACATTAATTCTTGACGGCACG
The DNA here is from genome assembly GCA_947311845.1 of Poa pratensis. Taxonomy (NCBI): domain Eukaryota; kingdom Viridiplantae; phylum Streptophyta; class Magnoliopsida; order Poales; family Poaceae; genus Poa; species Poa pratensis. The sequence goes on along the minus strand of CAMZMU010000083.1, from coordinate 41,072,225 downwards.
AATTGGAGAGACAAGGAGATCACAAAACATTTCCTAAAAGAAAATGCACACCTCGACAAGAAGGATTCAGTAAGAGTGCTCTTAGCTTCTTTCTTTACCATCTTTTTTGTCTTCTTTTTTGTCACATTTTTTTCTGATGATTTTGCATTCTACTCTTGTTCCTAGATAATCATACCTGTCATTGAGAATTTAGTACCAGAAGCAAAAGACCCAGTAAACCACTACTGGCTTCTAAACATCAACATCAAGGACAGGCGCTTCGAGTTGCTGGATTCGTTGAGGACGAAGGCCAACAAAAAATTTGATAGGTGTGCCAAGAAGCTTATCACCGGGCTTATGTCTGTGTGGGATGATCACTACAAAGAATCTCCCATCAACTTGGACACTTTTGGGTACGAGGACATCGACCCACCAAAACAGAGTACCCCGTAAGTACCGTTTGTTTATCCCCCATCAACCTTTTTGAACTAACACTCCATGGTTTGTGTTTTCCATCTTTGAGTTTATGCTTCATTTTTGGGCAGGCATGACTGTGGTGTATTCGCCTTGTACAACGCTGAGCACTGGAATGGGAAATTTCTACCAGCGTACGAAGGTGCAAATGCCCAAAGCATTAGGAAACTTTGACTCACACATGGGTTACCTCTACATTCAACAGCATCGACTGGAAGGGTGCGATGAAAATGAAATGAGGTACAAAAATGTGTTTTTTGAAGTTGTAGTTTGTAACAGCTGTATTGAGGCCTTTTGAGTTGTGTCAAAATACATGTCAATCATTAGTTTCCAACTTAGTGGACAGAAAGTACTCATCAACTTCTTTTTGCAACTTTTCGTAATAGCTGTGTTCAACCTCTTCTGTAGACACTACGTACCTTAGTTGCCAACTTAGTGGACAAAAAATACGCATCAACTTTTTTTGCAACTGTTAAATTACAACTATAGCGAAGCTACACACGAACTTACTGCATCTAATGTGCAAGACAACATAAATTTCGAGACAAAGAAAACATCTCAGAAACTTTTTTTTGGTAAATATGGTGTACATGCAGGGGTAGTTTGATTTTTCAGTTCAGTTCATGCTACCTTACATACTAAACAAGGCAAAAAAAAAATAATGAAACACATCATTCCTGAGCATTCTGGTTGTTACCCAACCTAGCAGGACATGTAGCTAAATTGTGACCAGGTTCACCACAAACACCACATAGATTAGTCTTCGTTGCCTGCAACTCGATCCCAGCAAGATATCTTCCCTTCTTCCGCCCTTTCGTGTTAGACCTTGGAGGGTTTAGTATTACAAATTGCTCAAGATCTGGCGCTGGGGGCCCCTGTGCGGGTTGAACAGTGGATGAGCCAAGCCCTGACAATGATCTCTTAGCACGTGGAGGAGGCGAACTCATGGCGACGCCCGAGGAACGTACAGTTGGTGCAGAAAAGGTTGCTGCTGCCTCTCTACTGCCACTAGTTCCACTGTCTTGCACTGGTTGCTTAGGCATATGGCCTGCAGTTGCTGGCTGGAGCATCTTAAGAGTCTGTGCAGATGACTGGTTCGTCTTACCACCCATCGGCTGCAATGGAGATGTCATGTGACATGCAGTTGCTGATTGACGCATGATAGGAGCTTGTGTAGACGTTTGGTGCTTGCTAGTACCTGGTGGCTGCAATGGTGGTGGGACGTGAGAGGTAGTTGCTGCCCCACGCGCATTAGGTACTGACGCTGATGGCTGATTAGCTCTACGGCCTGTTGGCTGGGGCGCATGTGATGTTGACGTCTGGTGCTTGCTAGTACCTGGTGGCTGCAATGGTTGCGGGACGTGAGAGGAAGTTGCTGCCCGACACGCATTAGGTACTGACGTTGATGGCTGATTAGTTCTACGACCTGTAGGCTGTGGCGCAACTGGAACATGCCCTGTTGTTGAGTTTGATCTGCCGGTTTGGGTGTTACTCTTCTTCCTCCTCACCTTGTTGAGCTGAGCAAACTCTGTGTGCATCTCCCTAATGTGTCTCCGGGCAATGGCCTCAGCTTGGTCAGACTTGCTGCCAATCTTAGCAACTCCTACAAAGTCCCTAGAAAATTAGCAAACCTTATATGCTCCCGCGATTCTTCAGGCATGACATCATTCTGCCCTGTCACATGAGGCATACTCGCAGCATCTGCTGCCACTGGTGTCCACCTACGCAAGATGTAGCGCTGCGGTATGATGTCAACACCAACATGTGTAAAGATCTTTAACACATGGCAGCAAAGCATCCCGTCCCGCTCAAATTTAGCGCACTCACAGTTGTAGGTCCTATCACCATTTGTGTCAGCACCATTTGTGTCAACCATGTAGCTCCTAGCCCCATAAGGATAACACCTAAGGTTGTTAGGAACCACAAGGAACATGTCCTGGCCCTGAGGTTGAACATTGTAGCGCCCTATCATCTCAAACTCCAGCTTGAAGCGGTGATAGATGTCCCTGGTGTAGACAGACATAGCATGTTTCTCTATCGGAAATGGGGACCATGTGTCAGCAACTAGCTCGCCAGTGCGGAAGTCTTTGTGACTTTCCCTGCCCAACATCCTTTGTTGTATCTTCTCATATTGCTGCACAAAGTGCTTGATCGAATTCTTGGGATTGACGTAGCGTTTCAAGACAGAGTTGAAACCTTCACTTCTCTGAGTTGATTGTAGGAAAGGAAAGAAACGCGTCCTGAAGTAGCATGGAACCCATTTGTGGGCATACTTCTTGAGCCAAGCAAATGTTTCATGACCACCCAACTCCCAATTCTGAACCATTTCAGCCCATCTAGCTTCAAACTCCTCAATACTCATGCTCTCGTCCACAACTTCATTGAAATGCTCAGCAAGTCCAGGATGTCGACCTAGGAATGAGCCCAGCTTCTCATTGGCTTTCTTCATAATATGCCAGCGGCAGTTGCGGTGCCAACTGTCCGGGAAAATTGCGGATATTGCATTCGCCATAGCCTTGTCCTGGTCCGTGATAATGTTGTCCGGTTGCCTGCCATTCATAGCCTCAAGGAATGCGGTAAACAGCCACTTGAAAGCTTCTTCCTTCTCATCCCGCATGAACCCGCAACCCAGCGTAAATGTCTGCCCATGCCTATTAATCCCAATGAAGGGAGCGAAAGGCATGTTGAAGGTATTTGTCATGAAGGTCGTGTCAAAAGAGATGCAGTCGTGGTAAGCATCTGCATAAGCTTTCCTAGCAACACTGTCTACCCAAAAAATGTTCTCAACTCTGTTTTCGTCATCGCGGGAAATCTTGTAGAAGAACCCAGGGTCATTCTCTTGCAACTCCATGAAATAGCAGATTGTATCTTCAATATCAAACTCCTGGTTCTCAAGTCTGAAACTTGTTCTCAAGTTTGTTATGTCCTTAGAATCATATGGCACAAAAGCTTCCTTACCATAGAAGGAAGACATTAATGTCATCATGCGACCTGCAGCCAAAAAACAGTACAGAAAACAAGTCAGTTTTTGTTTACCACATGCCTGCTGTACTCCAAAAACAGATAAGCAACATTGCAAAGCAGAATTTTTTTTGGGAATCATAAGGCACAAACCTGTCTCAATGTTGCAGTCATGTAGAGATCTCAGAAACTGCCTCTCATCTGGGGGGATGCCCCTATGTGATCTCAGGTATTTCAGTAGATTGGTTTCTCAACCAAGGGATGATTGTGTTCAGCAACAAAATAAGTCACTTCCCACTTGTTGTTGATCAACTTCACAATCATGTTAGCGGGGCATTTTGTTGGCTTCACTGATTACCTCTTCCTTTTCTTACTGTGTTTGTTAGCAGTAGTTTTCTTACTTGGACCAGCACCACCACTAGCATCATCGTCGCTGTCAACCTGCACTGGACTAACTTTGTCAACAGCACTTAGTCTCTCCTTCTGAATTTCCTCTTCAGTTTTTGGGGCCCTGTGTTTGTTGCAACAGAACTGCTGTTTTTCCAACACCTTCGTGTAAGTCGCTCTCTTCGATGTGTTTGATTTTATAGAGAACCCCATTATCAATGCATATGAATTGTAGTGTGCTCTGGCACCAGCTATTGTATCAAACCTCATACCCAAAAAAGGCACAGATGGACTGGAAGCAACTTCTTCATTGGCCCCGACTCCGTCACCATCCCCCTCCGGCAAACCAGGGCTTGTAGCAGATATTGTTGGGACAGTAGTACTAGCTGGTATGCTTGGGTTAGACTGCTGAGGGGCCGCATTGTGTTGCGCCCCCTCCCGCTACCTTCATCATCCAAACCTTCGTTCCTTCCACCAACGGGGTCTGGTGATTCGTCAACTGCATCCACCACCGGTAGCTGTGTGCAGAATTGTGGCTCAGTATCATAATAAACCTCATCAGCTGGCTCGTTCAGGTCTAGATCAACCATCTGCAAGAAAAAAATCCCAGGATCCATCAACTTAATATAACTCAAAATGCAACAAAATGAGAAGCTAATTGTTACAAATCCGTTTATTCTTGTTTTTTCATCTTGTTTTAGGTTCTTTTTTAGGTGCCTGCAACTTTGTCTTGTGTGTTCTATAAGTTCTAATGTTTCCTCTTCTTTTTGTTTTTTGCAGATTTTTGGACCTGTAAGGTTGATGGATGTTGATGCACAGGTTTGCAGAAAAATAGCAGGATCATGCACGGTTTTTTTGGTATAAGTTGCAGGTAAAATGGTACTAGATTGCAGCACACATGGGCTTTCTCTTTTGGACCTGCAAGGTTGATGGATGTTATAAGTAAGAATTGCAGGGAGCACTGTAATGGGTTCCAGCAAGGACACAAAAACCTTCCAGATCATCTAATGGGTTGCATGCCCATATTATCCATATGAAACATGTAGTAAACATCGTTCCCGACCAAGCAAGATTTTGCAGGGAAGAGCAGTATTATGCTATGTTTTTGGAATTCCATCAAAGAAACAAAAACCACTCAGTTCATCTACTTTTGGTTGCAAACAAAACAAGTACTATATGAACTATGTAATGCCAGGCAATGCCAGGTAATTAGTATGTTTGAATGTCTCTGCTACGTACTATGTTTCTCCATTTACTAGGTTAAATGCTGGCATTTCATAGTAGGTTCAAATGCAACTTCATGCTTGAGTTGTTGCCTGGCATTTCATACTAGACTTGGATGAAACATGTTTTACTGAGTTGCTTCCTGTTCTGGCAATGATGCATATCTGGGGGTAAACTTCAAGTTTTGTTTCATGTCACTAAGTTGTAGACAAATTGTACCAAGTTGTTTTACTGGTGGTACTGAGTTGCTTTTCCTGTTTGTTGGCAACAATGCAGTTCTGGGGTTAATCGAGTTGCAGGTAAATTTGCACTAAGCTGTTTTTCCTTGCACTAAGTTGCAGAGAAAAAAATGGGTACTACTTTTACTGTCCAAGTAGCATGTAACTCGAAAAAACAGAAGTTGCAGGTAATTCAAAACATGAAAAGGAGATATCACAAGGTTCTGGTTTGATTTCTACAGGTCTTAAGTTGTATGTCAAGATCTGTGATGTAGATCCATGGAGGATTGGAGAAGGGGGGCATGAGAACGAAGGGGGGAAAAGGTCTGACGAACCTTGGTTTCTCCACACTTTTTTTGCCTTTTATTTTGCTTCCAGATGCCCCTCAACTTTTGGGTGGGAGAGGGCAACAATGGTTCTCAAGTTGTACGTCAAGATCTAGTACAGAAAATCGCAGCAACAATGCCCTTTGTGCTGTAGATCCATGGAGGATTAGAGAAGAGGGGCAGGAGAACGAAGGGGAAAATGGGAGGGCGGCTGGTATGAGGGAGAAGGGACAAGCGAGCGCAGAATTAGGGCAGGGGTTGGTGGGCGTCGGTGCTAGCCTCGGGATCGCGTGGGGACCTGGTCGTCGCGTCCGTCTCCTTTTTTTCTAGTCTGCACGTGGTCGCTTTCCTCTTCCGTACGCGGGGAGTTTTGCTTTCCTTTTTCGGCTGATTGCTGGTTGGGACTAACCAGCCCGCGTTTGCTCGCTAGACGGTCCCTAAATACAATATACAAATATATATTTCATGAAGAATCTAAGTATATTGATATGGTATTATAGATGTTGATAATTGTTTATATAAACTTCCTCAAAGTTTACAAAAGTCTCTTTATTAGAGTTACAAAGTTTGAATTAAGAAAAAAACTAATATACGGGAGGAGATTTTGTGCTCCCGAGCTCCAGTGATCCTGCTGGTTTTAAAAAAATCGAAAAAATATTTATAATTTTCAAAAAGAATCTGAAAAAAATCTCGGATGTAGCCAAACGTGTATTCATCGAACGCGCAAAAAAATCACATTCAAATACTTTGTATTCTGGGCTACACAAAAATGAAAAAGTGTGGATCTGAATATGCATATTTTCACATCTCCAAATTTATCAGATTTTTTTCATTTTTCTGTAGTCCCGAATACACAATATTTGAAGGTGAAATTTGGCACGTTCATTGAATACACTATTAGCTACCTCCATGATTTTTTTTTCCAAATTTTTTTAAACTTATAAATATTTGTTTCGATTTTTTTATCTGTCAGGATCATTGGAGCTCGGGAGCACAAAACACTTTCCGCTAATATACACTATATTTTGACGTAGTAGTGAGTATGTAGTTCTCTTAAGACACGGTTACGCAAGTTAAGAATTGAACATATGTGTTCTGAACATGTTCCTTGCAGCTTTACTGCATCAAAGCCATCTTAACAACCGATGTAAAATACATGTGCTTGGGGTTAGAGGTCGCAGTGGATAATTCGAAATATCCGTTACTCGTACTCAAGAAAATGCTAACAGATGAAAATTATCTGGCTCTGAACAAGAACGAAAATAGATGTGAAAAATATCCGAATTTATTATCTAGCAAATACAAATATAAATATGGTTTCAGATTTGGATGTGGATGTAGATATATATGTGCATTATGGTAGTGTGTATATGCGCACGAAATGGTATACTCGTGGGAACTTATTGTGTGGCATTGTGCCACCTAGTTAATTACTGACCTTTCTCCACCCACGTTCAAACAACATCCTCTCCGCATTCATATTCGATAGCATTTGTGTTCTGGAGGAGAAAACAGAAGCGGTAGGGACACATTATCTGATAAATAAAAATGGCTTTGCATATCCTCGGATTTGGTGTAGCCACCCGTATCTTCTCTCTAGCAGCAGTAGGCAGTAGTAGAACCACCGCCACACCAACTTCCGTATCCTCCTGATTGCCAAATCCCGAACACGATCGCACCCCACGCGAGGATGGATCGGAAGAAGTAGTCGGAAACCGAAGAAGCGGTTCCTCGAGGATCCGGTCTCGTGGGTCTCGTGATATCATGCACGTCGCTCTCTTCCCAATCCACCCCCAAACGACTCGCTTTCCAGTTCCAGGATATCACGTCTTCCTCCCGAGCCGTATCTGCTCCCGATCCCCACGATAGCAGCGTTTCCTCGCTGCGCGATTCGACCCCCGGATTTCCCCAGTGACCCGCGAGGCAGCGCGATTGGGGTACGTGTCGCGGACAGTTCGTTCCGTGGGAGATTCTTCTGTATCGTCGCGTGCGTCTGTGATAAGTGCGACGTTGACTCGTTGTACCACCAACTGTCGCAGCCTTGCAGGGGTAAACACACCAAAGCCAAAGTTGGGGGATTCTGTAGCCCGAAGTTCTTTGAAAGAGTACAGCGATATGTCGCAGAGTCATGTTCAGTTGGTGCGGACTGTGAATGTGATACCACAGTCCACCCGGTCCGGTCCATACAAGTACTTTGTCTGAATATCTTCGTAGTGTGTAGCTATTCGTTCTTAAATGAAGTTTCGAAATATATCGATTTGATGTTATACTCTTTAGTATAAAGCCGGTCAAACTTTTTAAAAAAATGACTTAGCTCGTTCTACTGGTGCTCATATCTCACTCACCTATGCCGCACCGCGAATCCCCCCCCCCCCCCCCCCCCCCCCCCCCCCCCCCTCCGGCTACCCCTGCAAGCGCGGCGGGGGCCTTCTCGTGCAAGGCTTGGCTCCTGGTGGCGTCTCTCTCAGAATCTAGGTGGAGGAGGGCTCGGCCCTAGTGCGGCCGGTGCGGCGTCCTCGTCGGCCGATGACGTGGGGTGGCCACGGCAAATCACAGGGTCGAGATACCCCGGGTTTCGTATAGAGAGAGAAAACTTGGCGCGCTGGTAGTTCCGTCGGCTGACAAGTAAGGCGATTTACCCAGGTTCAGTCCCCCGGAGGGTAACACCCTACTTCATGCTTGTCTGATCTTTATATATTATATGATTACATGGTGGTCGTAATGGCGATGCAGTTGATGAGAGACGTGGTCTCGCTAGGGCTATGCCTATCTGTATGGATCTGATCTATGGGGGTGCCCCTGCCTGACTTTATAAAGGGAGCCAGGTAGGGTTTACAAGAGTCCTAATAGACTACGACTTGGAGTCATTGGCTTGTGCTTGAAGTAATAGCTGATCCGCCAGGTGGGCCTTCGTCTGGGCCGTACCAGGTATACTAAATGTGGGGGACCCGAAGGGTATGACCACGTCAGTAGCCCCCGAGTGTCTGGTCGATTCGCAGAATCGGGCAGAGACTTATAACAACATGTCGAGCAGGAGTAGTCAATGCGTCAGGTGTGTTGATGATCATGTGATGAATGTATTAACCATGCCTTGAGAGTTGAATCGTTTATGAGAAATCCAGTGTAGGTGTAAGAAACCCAATAATAGTAATAAATCCGATGTGATCTATAGAGAGACCGACTTTGAAAAATCCAGTGCGGGCTGTAGAGAACCCGACTTTGAGAATACCGATGCGGGCTGTAGAGAACCCGATTTTGAGAATACCGATGCGGGCTGTAGAGAACCCGACTTTGAGAATACCGATGCGGGCTGTAGAGAACCCAATTTGAAAAATCCAGCGCGGGCTGTAGAGAACCCGACTTTGAAAAATCCGACGCGGGCTGTAGGGAACCCGACTTTGAAAATTGTGTAGCACTCGAAACGGCGGCGAGTGCGCTCCCGATGGGAGTAGTCGAATGAAATTTGAGTTGTCCAAGGAAGTGCTCAACTTGGGCTTAGTCTTTGCACCCTTGCTGCATTGTCGGGTATTTTTGACTCGGTAGTACGTCGGGTGCGCGTCCAGCGCTCCGATGGGAGTAGCCCACGAGTGTCTGGTCGATTCGCAGAATCGGGCAGAGACTCATAGTCGAGAATTCATCGGGTGCATTTAAGAAGAGGTTGTTAGTCGGAAGTACGTCGGCTCATGCCCGGTTTTTATTTGTTTGATAGTTGTGAGCCTAGCAGGCCCAACGCACTCGACGGATCGGGGCTGGCTAATTGCTCTAGGGCAAACACCTTGCTAGCTATCGTAGACTGCGGAAGCTTGGCTCAGGCCGCGGAGGTCTTATAGAGCCAAACTCCAGCTTCAGTAAGTGGGTACCCAACGCGTCCGTCGGGATTTTTCATCATGTCGCAGACACGGAAATGTACAGGGTAAGCGCAGCCGGTGCGGGCCCTAGCCCTACTCGACTGATCGGTGAGTCTTATCTTTACACCATGGGTGCAGGTGCAGCATCCGAGGATCATATGCGGCGGACGCATCTCGGGAAGTCTTTTTGCGACTGCGCTAGTCGTGAATTTTGCATGGGGCTAAGTAGCCGAGTCGATGATTTGTTGCGGCCTGTGCGGCACAGCCCTCGAACATCGGGTGTGGCCAAGGTGAATTTGTTGCGGCCTGTGCGGCTGATGCACCTAAAATGCATCTACTTTTCCAAGCACTTTGCTTCATAATTTGCTCCGGAATCTTCCCATATTTGAATAAAACTGCTGAATCTGACGCTGTTTTTAGCAAAGTCTCTTTTCTGGTTGTTTTTGCAGGAAATTAAATCGGAGAAAAATACCACGTCAATTTTTATGGAAAAGAAGGGCATCGTGCAAAAGATGGACACGAGGAAGCGTCCGAGGGCCAAAAGAGTGGGCCCCACGCGGCCAGATTCCTTGGCCGCGTGGGCCCACCCATCTGGGCCTCGGGCACCGCCTCTCCTTCGGCTTTCGCGTACCCCCTCATATATACGAAAAAGTGGCTGACCTAGAAGGAGGAGCTTTCGCGAAACAGAGCGCCGCCGCCACCACGATCTTCGTTTTCGGAGACAGATTGATCCAGGATTTCTCCCCCGGAGGAGGGATCCGGAGGCCGTCTTCACCGCCATCTTCACCGCCTTCATCTCCATCGACCATGAGCTCCTTCACCATCACCATGTGTGAGTAGTCCACTGTAGGCATATGAGGTGGATGGGGATTGGATGAGATTGATCATGTAATGATACCCGTTGTCCGAGATCTTAGGGGTTTATCTTGAGGATATTTTTGTATTGTGTTGATGCACTTATGCTATGTTTAATGCTTGCTACTAGGGCCCGAGTGGCATGATTTCAGTACTGAACTTATTTTGCCCCATCATATATTTGAGTTTGGTATTTATCTGCAAAGTGTATCACCTGCTATTATGTTGAACCTGCGAACCCTAAAAGTGACATATAGGGAAAACAAGGGGGAGATGTTTTAGTTTGAGGATTCTATGTGTTCATGAAGTGTTAATGCGTTGTTCCGGGCTATTCGAAAGGGTAGACCTTAATTACCTGTAGTTCCAAGTTGGCCCCGGTGAAATGGGCAGGTAGGACAATAGATGTTGTGCAAATTCTCTTGGTTAGTACGCACAACTATTTACGGAACACATACCTACATATATCGGAGTTAGAGATAAGTCCCATTGCTATTTGTATCTTATTATATGATCAATCTTATTCATGCAACACCCCGCTATCACCTCATGCCTACGTTTTAAATCTCTGAGTTACACTTTCACTTTTCCGGTGAAAACTGGGAAACCCTTGTTTACTACTGCTGTTTTATTTTGCTTGCTTGAATCATCCTACTGCCATAACTATCACTGCTGCAAGTTTATTGATATACAGGTGTGGTTGAGAGTGACGCCTCAATTGCTAAAGTCTTATTGGTATTCTTGTGTTCCCCTTGAGTCGAACTATAAATTTGGGTAATACTTCCCAACGAAGATTTCAACGATCCCCTATACTTGTGGGCATCAAGACATTTTCTGGCGCCGTTGCCGGGGAACCTAGCTTTATTGGTAAGACAACTTGTTATCATTTATTTGCTGCACTTGCTTGTTCCCAACTATGGGAAAGGAAAAGAATACTCCGAAGGAAGTAAGGCCTTCAACTACTCGTAGAGGTACTGATTTGCCAAGTAGGCCAAACTTTTCACCTAATGTTGCTTCTGCTATTGTTGCTAAGAAGAAAGAAAAAGCTTTATCTAGTTCACCATTGTCTAAGATGTCTACTAGTATTGAAAATAATTTAATATGTGGTAGCGTAGACAAAGAAGTGACACCTGAAACATCTGAGATAACTGAAACACCTGAATCTGCTATTGTTGAAAATGTGGAGTCTGAGTTGGAAGATATTGAATATTGTGATGATGAACATGAAACTTCTTCTGAGGAAGAAGATGCATTTACTATGGCTTTTATGGATTCGAATTATGATAAATTGGATAAACTTGATAGCTATAAAAATTCTCCTCTTGATGATTATTTCCCTGTTACTAAGAAAATGAATGCTCCAGCTATTAAAATTAAAGATAAAGATTATGAGTTTAGTGTTGATCCTGAAATAATTGAAAAAGCTGAGAAGTTTAAGTTTTATGGGAGAGATGATGAGTTTCCTTTTGAACACATTGCTGTTTTGCATGATTTATCTGTGCTATTTGGTAAAGATGAAATCCACCAACGCTATTATTTCTTAAAGTTGTTTCCTTTTACCTTGGGAGGAAATGCTAAAACTTGGTATAATCATTTAGAACCTGGATCTATTACTAGTAAAGAGGAATGCTTGCAGCTATTCTATAATAAATATTTCCCTTCAGATAAGATCCATGGTTTAACTATTGAGATTAGCAACTTTTCACAGAAAGAGAAGGAGGATCTACCCCAAGCTTGGGGGAGGTACAGTAAGATGGTTAGGAAATGTCCTACCCATGGCTTCAAGAGTAATGAAATACTTGATATATTTTACAATGGACTAACTGAAAACACTAGAGGCTATCTTGATAGTATTGCAGGTAATGTTTTCAGGGAAAGGACCGTTGATGAAGCAACTGAGTTATTGGAGACTATCTCTAGAAATTATGAAGATTGGAATATTGAAGAGATAGATGGAAAAGAGATATTTCCAGAGAAGAAAGGAGGCATTCTTAAGTTAAACAAAGAGACAATGAAAGAAGCTTCCAAGGCTATTAAAGAGAAGGGAATTAAAACCTCTCATCTCAAGGAATTATCTGAAATGGGTGTTAAACTTCCTATTGATCAACCATGTTTTCCAATCCAAGTCAATGCTATTAGCTCTATGGAAGGTAATGAAAAGGTAACACCTCCTATTGATGTATCATACGTTAATGATTTTGCTTATATAACAATCCTGAGGAGCATGTATTAGAATGAGTATTATGGAAAACTCTCATAAAATTAAATTTCTTCGTGAAAATTTAAATGCTAGTGTGGGAGAGGTTAGAAGAATTATTAAACATTGTGAGATGATGAATAATCAAGTTGAACAAATGGTTTCTCTTCAAAATCAATTGTATGCAAATCTTATTGAGAAGAAACAGGTTTGTGGAGTTAATACTAGAGGTGGTGCAAGTACTCAGGATCCTGACTATCCTGAAGACCATCCCAAGAGGAAAGAGCAAGAGGCTCTCAAGAAGAAATCTTCTGCAGGAAAATCTCCCAATGAAAACGAAGATATTGATGATTCTCAAGAACAAGATAAGGATATTTCTATTTCTGATGCTGAGACTGAAGATGATAATAATGAAGAAGAGGAATCATCTCCACCTGAAGAAGAACAACATGAAGCTGAAAATATTGAAGAACCTGAACCTCCTGAAAAAGAAGACCCTCAACCATCTATTGAGAAGAATAAAAAGAAGAAGCATCCAAATCAACAAAAAGGTAAAGAGAGGGATCCATGGGTACAAAGACCCATACCATATCCCCAAGAGGTAATGAAATCTTTGGATGATGCTAGGTTTGAGAAATTTCTTGAGTTGATTAAAACTTTATGTTTGCAAATTCCTCTTGTTGATGCTATTAAAATTCCTCCATATTCAAAATATATGAAAGATATTGTCACTAATAAAAGGAAGATACCTACTGATGCAATTACTGCTATGCTTGCTAATTATTCATTTGAGGGGAAATTGCCTGAAAAGCGTGGAGATCCTGGTATTCCAACTATTCCTTGTCATATTAAAGAAACTTATGTGAAATATGCATTATGTGATTTAGGAGCTGGTGTTAGTGTTATGCCTTTTTCTTTATATAAGAAACTTAACCTGAATAAATTGGTTCCAACTGAAGTTTCATTGCAAATGGCTGATAAATCAACTGCTGTGCCTATAGGTATATGTGAGGATGTTCCTATCTCTATAGCTAATGTGTTAATTCCTACAGACTTTGTTATATTAGAAATGCCTGAGGATGATAATCTATCTATTATTCTTGGAAGACCCTTTTTAAACACTGCAGGAGCTGTGATAAATTGCACTGAGAGCAAAGTGACATTTAATGTCAAAGGAAATGAGCATACTATCTATTTTCCCAAGAAGAATCCTGTTACAATGATAAACAAGAGTGTGAATTCTATTCAAAGAAATACTATTATGATTGGAAGCTTTGAATTGCACTACCACCTCCTGCACCAAAGTATGCTACCTTGATGATTGGAACTATTCCAATCAAATATGAGGTATCTTGAATTTCTTCTTTTATATATAAAATAAGAATCATGTATTATATCTTTTACATATTATTAATGAGACTTGATCAACCTCATTACTAATGTGGAAATGATGAAAACTTGATTCCCATAAAAATTTGTATTGCATTTTAATTTTATTTATCCTAGAGTTTTGGAGTATATGCATAATCATAATTATTTCAGAGTTCAGAAATTCCAGAATATGAAGTTTGAAAAATTCTCTTCAGAAAATTTTCTCGAAAAATTTGGAGGTAAGTTATTTTACCAGAGGGACCAACAGCCAAAAGTGGGCCACCAGGGACCAAAAGAGGGTGTCCCACGCGGCCAGATTCCTTGGCCGCGTGGGACCCACTAACTTTGGCCCCAGGTGGAGTTAGGTGAGTGCCCTGTGCCCATCTCCTTCCCCTCGACAGAAAACCAGCTCCAGGTATTTTTCCCAAATTTTCCCGAGCTCCTTCTTCCTGCTATCCTTGGATCTCCAAGTTTAGGGCAGATTTTTCAAATCTGTTTGGTGGGATTGCTCCTTGGTATGTGACTCCTCCACCCATCCAATTACTTTTTGTTCTTATGCTTTATGTATGAAGTATTTTGCTGCACTAGGTGTCACCTAATATGCTTGAGAAATCCATGGATTTAAGTTTTCTAGTTGATATTGATGCATGATATTGATGTGGAGACTAGTTATGGATGGCTCAATGTTGTTTTAGAGTGTTACATCTTAATTTTTGTTGGATATTATTTTTGGACAGCAAGGTTTCATCATGAACAAAGGTAAAGGATTGTTTGGGATGACTTCGAGACCAAGGAGAAGATCATCTAGAGTTTCCGAGAATTATGATGACAACCACCTTTGGGAGGATGGTGCGGTATATGCAGGGGAGAGGCTTCGGATTCATGCAACAAAATGGCAAGACCCCGTGGTTCTTGATCATTGGGGGATAAAGGAGGACTTCAACGCCTTCGCCGCTGCAGCTGGCTTACTCGAGTTCTCCCTTCATCCACGGAACACATACGAGGAACTCTCGCGAGAATTCCTCTCCACATTCCGGTTCGAGGGCCCCGAAAACTACAAACACAGTAAGAAAAGTAAGCCACCGTCTCCCACCTTTGTCATTAAATTTACTATGAGGGGGCAGCGCTTGGTTATGTCATTAGATGAGTTCTGCAAAGCTATTCGCGTAGAGAACACGGGTAGTTGGGAGGAGACCCGTGCTGATTCTAACCAAGAACTTGTTGCTTTTTGGCGTAGTATTTCTGTGAACATTCCTGATAGACTTAATAGGGGTAAATTCACTTGCATACACACCCCGGTTTGAGATACTTTGCCTTGTTCCTTGCAAGAGGATTTATTGCTAGAGATAACACTTCTGCTTGCACTGGACCCATGATTTATTTACTTAAATGTGCAAAAGAGAACATACCGTGTGAGTATAACTTGGGAGTAATTCTTGCTAGGTCCTTGCACTTGGCTGTGAGGAGGAATAATACTGATTACACTCCTATTTATGCTGGTGCCATTGCTACTTTAGTATATGAGCACATTAAGGAAGAGAGAGGTTTTGATAATAACATGGGTAGCCTAGTGAGAGAGTCTAATTTACTTGATTTTACTTTGACTTCTCGCATGGAAATGAGTGAGAGGCATGAGGATCATTATATGTATAGCTATAAGAGTTCTAATGGACAAAATGTGTCCATTAGGCTCCCTCGTGCTGACCTTTTTGACAGGACTACCGGGAAGTGGACCGTGGAGGAAGTGCAACCTCAAGAGGAGCCCCAATATCCAGGAATGCAAGGCTACCAATATGGTTACTTCCCTGGAGATGGAAGTGGTGGGTACGATTACCATCCGGGATACTAGCTTGATCGCAAGCTTGGGGGAGTACTTCTCTCCCTTTCCATTCGTTGTTTTATATCACTTTTATCTTGTTATGTTTTAGTTTCTTGTTCTGAAAATCACAAAAACACAAAAAGATTTTATTTGTTTCTTTTGCTTATTTACTTCTGGTCATTTACTTTATGCATCTAAAAACTAAAAAGAACAAAAATATTTTCGTTTTCTTGAATCCAAAGTAAAAACGGAGGTGCAGGAATTGCTGAAATCTGCTCACTGTTTTATTTTTCATTTTTTTTCTGTAACTCCGAATGAGCTAAAATTTTAACCACTACTGCAACTTTTCATAACCTATGCACCCGTAAAATATGAGATTATTCTGAGGTGTTTAGGTAGGGCAAAAACAGTTCTGTATGCAGTAACGTTTTATGGCAGATTTGAGTTTTTATTGCGCAGTTCAAGTTGGGAGAGGAGAACAACGATGATGAGTTGATGTGCATGAAGTGGATGAAAGGTATGACACCTTTGCCGTGCTTATGTGGACTTTTTAATAACAGCAAGTGCGCACATCATAGTTTCTTTAACATCTAGGGAAGTGGTAGCAAATGTTTATCTTCTCCGTGTTCTAGTATGTTATATGATGATGCAAGTGAGATATTATTTAGTGACAACACTTGGCTGTGGATTGAGTAACTGTGGCTCTAAACAAAGGTCTACGCATCCCATTGTGCTTGCTAAACTTGCCAACCAAAGAGAAAGTAAAAGAGTTTTTCAAATGTTAAACATGAAGTCATATGCTTGACAAGCTTAGGGGTTGGGAGTTAACTTATATGTGCTGACACATAGAAAGCTTTCAACATTGCACTAAATTACATTTAGTTGATATCATGTACTTTTGTTTATGGATGCTTATCATGGTGCCAAATAAATGCGGAAACTTAGTAAGTTTGAGGAGTGGGTATAAATGGCTAGAGAGACGCCTGGGCCGCCAACCTAAGCCATGCATCATTCATGGTGGAAATTTACAGCGTACCAAAGTGAACATTCAGTGATGCACTTCATAATAAAAAGCTACACAAATAGTAAATAAAAGAGTGCTGAGATTGTTCATTGTCTGTTTGTCTTGTCGTTTTGACATGGGCTTGTTCCATGTCCTGGGACAAGAGGTACCCCAGTTGACGCTCTTGATGACGCTATTATTACTTGCAATGACTTAGAAACTTAAACTTGCTTTGTGGCCCGAGTTGAGTAACACCGTGGTGTAGGTACTCGTATTCACGGGGCATGAGGCTCTCAACCATTAGTTGGTCAAGCATATGAGTCATAATAGGGAACACCAAATGGATTGATAAAACTGAGAGCAAGGTTGTAAGCACAATGAGTTCACTAGTCAATAAAAGAAAGAATCGAAAGATCTCAAAAATCTTGACATGATTCAATCAAAAGCGATGCAAGAACCTTTGTCTATTTCTACAGTTGGGCAAACTCATCCAAGTGCTGACACTTCATGTTATTTCTCTTGCAACAAATATAAATGCTTTAACACTGATTAGATGCACCTTTGCTAGCATTTTGTTATTTGTTATGGAAGTTATGTTTTGAATACTTGTTGGTATTAAACGGTGTTACATATGCAATGCAAAGTTCTTGTCAAAGTCTTTTTATCGCTTCTGCACTATGTTTGAGTTGTTCGAGGACAAACAACGAGCTAAGCTTGGGGGAGTTGATGCACCTAAAATGCATCTACTTTTCCAAGCACTTTGCTTCATAATTTGCTCCGGAATCTTCCCATATTTGAATAAAACTGCTGAATCTGACGCTGTTTTTAGCAAAGTCTCTTTTCTGGTTGTTTTTGCAGGAAATTAAATCGGAGAAAAATACCACGTCAATTTTTATGGAAAAGAAGGGCATCGTGCAAAAGATGGACACGAGGAAGCGTCCGAGGGCCAAAAGAGTGGGCCCCACGCGGCCAGATTCCTTGGCCGCGTGGGCCCACCCATCTGGGCCTCGGGCACCGCCTCTCCTTCGGCTTTCGCGTACCCCCTCATATATACGAAAAAGTGGCTGACCTAGAGGGAGGAGCTTTCGCGAAACAGAGCGCCGCCGCCACCACGATCTTCGTTTTCGGAGACAGATTGATCCAGGATTTCTCCCCGGAGGAGGGATCCGGAGGCCGTCTTCACCGCCATCTTCACCGCCTTCATCTCCATCGACCATGAGCTCCTTCACCATCACCATGTGTGAGTAGTCCACTGTAGGCATATGAGGTGGATGGGGATTGGATGAGATTGATCATGTAATGATACCCGTTGTCCGAGATCTTAGGGGTTTATCTTGAGGATATTTTTGTATTGTGTTGATGCACTTATGCTATGTTTAATGCTTGCTACTAGGGCCCGAGTGGCATGATTTCAGTACTGAACTTATTTTGCCCCATCATATATTTGAGTTTGGTATTTATCTGCAAAGTGTATCACCTGCTATTATGTTGAACCTGCGAACCCTAAAAGTGACATATAGGGAAAACAAGGGGGAGATGTTTTAGTTTGAGGATTCTATGTGTTCATGAAGTGTTAATGCGTTGTTCCGGGCTATTCGAAAGGGTAGACCTTAATTACCTGTAGTTCCAAGTTGGCCCCGGTGAAATGGGCAGGTAGGACAATAGATGTTGTGCAAATTCTCTTGGTTAGTACGCACAACTATTTACGGAACACATACCTACATATATCGGAGTTAGAGATAAGTCCCATTGCTATTTGTATCTTATTATATGATCAATCTTATTCATGCAACACCCCGCTATCACCTCATGCCTACGTTTTAAATCTCTGAGTTACACTTTCACTTTTCCGGTGAAAACTGGGAAACCCTTGTTTACTACTGCTGTTTTATTTTGCTTGCTTGAATCATCCTACTGCCATAACTATCACTGCTGCAAGTTTATTGATATACAGGTGTGGTTGAGAGTGACGCCTCAATTGCTAAAGTCTTATTGGTATTCTTGTGTTCCCCTTGAGTCGAACTATAAATTTGGGTAATACTTCCCAACGAAGATTTCAACGATCCCCTATACTTGTGGGCATCAGCGGCGCAGCCCCGAGCGTCGGGTGCGGCCAAGGCGAATTTGTTGCGGCATGTGCGGCGCAGCCCCCGAGCGTTGGGTGCGGCCAAGACGAATTTGTTTAGCCGGAAGAAGTCGACGCGGCGGACCGGAGTCGACGCGGCGGAGTTGAGCGGTGTAGGGAGTCGACGCGGCGGACCGGAGTCGAAAAGCGCCAGCCCCCGAGTGTTTATCCGATTTTGTCGAGTCATGGGCGTCGTACTGGACGGAGTCGATGCCGTGAAGTGGTGCGGCGGAGAGAGTCGACACGGCGGACCGGAGTCGACGCGGCGGTGGTTGTGTGGCGGCGGGAGTCGACGCGGTGGACACAGTCGATGCGGCGCGGGTAACGCTCAGCCCCCGAGTCCTCCTTGTCCAGCCGGCGAAGCGGAGTCGACGGTGCAGAGTCGATGAAGGCACTCGAGTCGCGTGTCGAGCGCAGCGATTAACTTGTTGTTGTTGACGTTGAATCGCCAGCCCCGAGTCTCGGGCGCACGTGCTTACGCCGTACTCTTCCCGAGTCGACGATTTGTCGGGTACGCGCGGTGGAAGCTGATGCCGTCGTTGATGTCGAGTGCCAGCCCCCGAGGGTACGTAGTGCCCTTCTAGGGAGCGGGCTTTCTGTGTCGGCACCGCCGGCGCTGATCATTGTCGCGGTGGTCGATGAAGTTGAAGGAGTCGAATTTTGCCCGCAGCGGGGTCGTCGAGATCGGAGTCGAGGGAGCGCCTGCTGCCGGTATGCCGGGTTTGCACCAGGAGCCGACGGTATTTGATAAGCGACACGTGAGGGCGATGCTGGTGTCGAGCCTCCCGGGTTCTGATCCATGATGGCGAGTCGCCGCTGTTGTCGGTCGGAGTCGAAGGTTTGTCGGGTCGGACGTATGCACATCGCCAAGGTCGTCCTGCTATCTTATTCTTTTTCTTTTCTGTTTGATCGATCGGAAAGCCTTCACGTGAGCATTGTGCTTGATTGCATGCTGCTAGCAAATTGGATTGCCTTGACTTGGTAAATCTCGTATGTGAGACAAATCCTTGGAGTTTGAGCTGGTCTCGGGTCCCAATCCGGTTATGCTTTGCTTGATTTTTTCTTTTTCCCTTGGTTAGTCTCACGTGGAAAGGATTCTTTTGCACCTGTTTTGGATTCATGTTCCTGTCTGGTTTAGCGCATCGGACCGGATCATGGGCTCATGGCTGGTCAGCCGATGCTGCTTGATTTTTCCGGCGTGATGCATGTTGCAGCGTAGCTCTCGCGAGAACCCAAGGCGGCGAGTCCTCCGTGAGCTTGCACAGCGTACGGTGGATGGTTGATAGAGTAGAGGCGCTGTCACGGTCGTATGGTGCTGGTCGGAGCATCTGTGCGGGACGCCGCCGCAGATTGGATCGTCCGCACGAAACGCTGCCACCAGATTGGATCGCAGAAGCTGCGGGCGGAGCGTCGTTGATGAAAATTGGATCACGCCGACCGCCACATAGGACGCTTCTGCCAGATTGGATCGCGGGTGCCACGCACCGAAACGCCACCGCTGCAGCAGTTGTTGATGAAGTCGAATCCGTCGAAGTAGATGAGCCAGATGCGATCTGACCAGTTTGACCGGCCGCACTCGGGGACGATGGTGTAGTCGAGTCCCCGGGCGCTGATCTGTGGCGGCGAGTTGCCGCCGTTGTTGATGTGGATTGGAGCCGCCGAAACTGTGATCCAGCGCGCGTTCTTCCCACAGACGGCGCCATTTGACGTGGGGTGGCCACGGCAAATTACAGGGTCGAGATACCCCGGGTTTCGTATAGAGAGAGAAAACTTGGCGCCCTGTTAGTTCCGTCGGCTGACAAGGAAGGCGATTTACCCAGGTTCAGGCCCCCGGAGGGTAACACCCTACTTCCTGCTTATCTGATCTGTATATATTATATGAGTACATGGTGGCCGTAATGGTGATGGAGGTGATGAGAGACGTGGTCTCGCTAGGGCTATGACTATCTGTATGGATCTGATCTATGGGGGTGCCCCTGCCTGGCTTTATAAAGGGAGCCAGGTAGGGTTTACAAGAGTCCTAGTAGACTACGACTTAGAGTCCTTGGCTTGTGCTTGAAGTAATAGCTGATCCGCCAGGTGGGCCTTCGTCTGGTCCGTACCAGGTATACTAAAAGTGGGGGACCCGAAGGGTATGACTACGTCAGCCGACGTCTCCATCACGCAACGTCTTCCTCACAGGCTCAGCAACGTCCCCTCGACTGGCGTCTTCGTCTGTTCGATACGACGCTGACGGGCTTTGCCTCCTCAGCTCGACGGGGTGGGGTGGCGCCCCTCCTGCTTCTTGGTGGCATGACCGGCGTAGTGTGGAGCTGCTCGACCACGGGTGTTGCGCGTCGTCGGCTCTTGGGGCGCCAGATTCGTGTCTCGCATGCTCTGCTTGTTGGCTCCTGTTAGCGGCGAGGATGGTGGTTCCTGTGCTGCGGAGGCGCAGCCGTCGCGCGTAATGTGATTGGGCCAGCGGGTGTGCAGGTCGGCGGCGCTGCGGGTCTCCCCTTCCTTGGTCCGACTGCGTGGGGTGGGGACTCTCGATTGCTCCGGGGGAAGCCCGATGACGCGACGTCCGTGGACGCCGTTCTCCCTCTTGAGGGCTCGTTGTAGAGCTACTTGTTCTCCTCAGCCTTAAATCTCCTCTCGTGCATCTCCTTTCCGGAGCTTATCAGCAGAATCGGAGATGTGTGCCTCTGCGCGAAGATTTATCTGTTTAGCATAAACCGGCATAGACTTCTCGGCGCGACTTTGGCGATGGTCTACTTTGAGGTCTCCTGGTGAAGTCGGAGTCGCTGTTGAGTGATGACGATGACACGAGAGGGCATACTCGACCACGACTCTCGCTTCGGTGGTGTGTGCAGCTTGTGTGGGTAGCCAGGGTGGCTGTGTCTACCCTCGCGACCGTCCTATTTGATGACAGCCGGTGTATTTTTTGATAAATCCGGCCCTTTTGAATAACTAAACACATATATGGCCTATTCTTAAAACTATTTTCAAATCTGGCCTCTTGAGGTCGGCCCCAAAGAGGAAGGAGCTGAACTTATTCAGTTCGACGCCATCCAGAAAGTCACACAATTTTCCTAAGGATTTATAAAAAATTAAAACGGGGGGTCGGCGCTAACGAAGATGGAGCCGACATGTACAAGGTCGGCGCCATCCTCGATGGAGCCGACCTCAGGGGTCAGATTTGAGAATAATTTCGCAGAGGGCCCAGATTCATCATTACTTTCGTAAAAGGGTCAGATTTGACAAAAAATACACGGCCGGTGAGGTTGTTGTTCTGGTTTTCGGTCGGTTTCCCACTAATAAACTGGCTAACTATTCCTTCTTCTTTATTAATGAAAATGACAAATCTTTTGGCTTGGTTCCAAATAATGACTAAGTATACAAAAGTTAGATATACACGCTTATTTATGGAAGGAGGGAGTGGAGCGAATTGTACTCCCGATCGATTTAAAAGGCGCGCTAGCGAGATCTCCGCGACCAAGGCAAGCGACGAGTAGGCAAGATAAAAAAACAACTCTACAGTATACCCAGTCGATGCAGTGAGGAAATCTCTGAATTTTTTTTTTGAGAGGAAGAGGAACCTACCGTTTTATCCATGTTAACTTATAGCCTCCTTTGCGAGGAGAGAAACAGGCGATAGGGTTCCCAACCTCCCGCTAGCGCTGCCGCCGCCGATCTGCCTCGTCCTTGTGGCTTTAGGCCATGGCGACGCGGTGGATCCCGGTGCTTGCTGGCGGGAGGGCTCCGTTTTCAGATGTGTTTTTGTGTTTTGTTAGGTTTTGTGTCCTACTCAAGAAGACGACGCAGCGGTGGCTCCTTGAAGATGGAATAAGGTTCTCCCCGCCTAGCCCCCGTTCCGGCAGCGTGTCTAGCGTTGTTGGAGGGCGTGTGGAGATGTGTCTCCGTCGAATCTCGCGGGATTTGGTCGGCGTTTGTCTTCGGCAGATCCGATTGGATCTGGTCGTCGTTCGTCTGTGTTCGTGTGTCTACAGGTTGGATCCTTTCGATCTACGCTTATCTTCATCGGTGACGGTTGCTCGTCTGGTGCGCTGGTCCTGTGGGGTCTTAGCACGACGACTTCCCGACTGTCTACTGCAACAAGGTTTGCCCGACTCCAGTGAGGGAGGGGCGATGACAGCGGCACGCCTTCGGCTCGTTCTAGTGCTTGTAGTCGTCGCTAGGTGGTCTACGGATCTGGATGTAATTTTTGTTACTTCTTACATTTTTTGTACTACCTTGACAATTGATGAATAGATTGGAAGTTTTTTCGCAAAAAAAAATGCCATGATAAGTAAAAAAGGAAACGTGCACGATTTTCAACCGACGAGCACTAGGAAACATTGATCGACAAAAGACAAGCACCAGGAAAGAAAGTGGGTTTTACCACGGCCAGTTTTCGTGGTAGGAAATATATTTTTTATGGCTAATAACACGTTTCTTACAATGAAATATCAACCGTAAGCGGAAAAGACACAAGCTGCATCATCAAACAGCGGAAATGGGCCAGCCCACTAGCGGAATCGTTCAGGCGCCGGTACGTTCTGGCGTCGCCGTGGGGCGATATAATATATGCTTTGCCTACATGCATCCCAACTTTAGATTTCTCCCAATTTTGACATTTCATCCCTACGAAGTAGAGACCAGACCCAAATCAGTTATGGCCCGTCAACAACACTCTATTGCTCTAACACGTAAGCTTGATGACCCATACTCCCTCCGTTCCGTAATGTGGCGTATAGTTTTTTTAGGCAAATTCCAAAATATAAGGGTTTTAGCGATTTATAAACAATTTTACGCGTCAAAAAATGAGTTTCAATCTATAAAGTATATACTTAAAGGGTTAATTTCAGTTTGTAACGGTTAGGGACTCCTCTCTCCCACTTTTTTCCATGGGAAAATGAGTCCGCTATATAAAATTCTCACGTCTTAATATTCGTGCAAGAAACTATACGCCTTACATTCAGAAATGGAGGGAGTATAATATACGGACTAGTAAAGTTAGACCTATTTCTAACCCGCATCGCTAGCTTAATTACAAGCCGCACTAATAGAAAATTATCTCGGAGATAAATTGACAGCCGCAACTGGAAAAATGCACAAATAATTTAGAAAATTTAATCAAATATTACATCCACTAGAATTTTTAAAAAATTATTACGAACTTTGAAATTTTCAATAGTAATTAAATCAAGTATCAAAATTGCATGGGAGAGTTTCGCTCGATTGATATACAAAAAAAATCGGTTTTTAAACATGGTTTCATGTAACATGTGCCTTATCACCAGACACGTGATTAGATCTTTAAATAGTTGCTCGGTCAAAACTTGCCTTTTTTTAGTTCTTGTGTACGTCTCTTGGTATGTTATAGTGATTATTACATCTCTGTCCTGTCCAATTTTATCAATTGGATTTTCAAGTGCACATGCAAGATCTTTTTCTTCTGAAATAATTGGGACATTTGGAATCATGTGGTGTTGTGAGCAATACCGACTGTTACTGATGCTCTGTGAAATAACCTCTATATTCGATGTAGGGTCTTCCCTTATGAATTCATAGTTTTATTTACTGGGTGAAACTAAAACGAAACAAATTACAATAGCGTACCAGGGAAACACAACACCGTGGACATTGCCAAAGAATTTCGAAAGCGATTGACTTGATACAACAAAGTAAGCCATCAACCAGAGTGCTTCATAGAGAACAATCTAACTGTGAGTGTAGCAAACATGAATATGATGAATCAATATGGGAATCAGTTTTGCCTCATAGGTGTAGATGCACTCACTATTTAAAATTGCATTTAAATATAAAAATATTCCAAATAAAATTTCGGGTATATATCTAGACATGTTCGCATACAAAGTTTCGTGAAAAAGACATTTTTCGTGTCTTATGTAAAAATGAAAAATTCCAGTGCTACAAATGACTTTTTACGAGATTTTTTTTCTTTTCTACAAAGCCCACATTAAATATTATTTTTTCCGTGAATTTTTGCATGGGAAAATAGAATGTCTAGATGTATACCTGAAATTTTCGTCTGAATTTTTTAATATTTTGAAATGCATTTAAAATATATTTTCAACAATAGGTGCGTTCAGACCTACGAGTCAAAACACCTAAACATTATGTGCCTCATAAAATAACTGAAATCTAGCAACTGTGTAGTCAAAAGAGGCGCACACGCTTGTTTAAACTCCTTTAACCTAATAGAGACCACAAACATTTACCCTAAAAAGGAATGGTCGATTAAACATTGTGGCTATGATGAACTAGTTACTAGTCAGACCATTGTGCAGTCGGAGAACAATAGTTGGACTGAGTCAAAAGTAGCGCAAAATCTTCTTTGTGCTTTCTACTACAGCTATTGGATCTCGAACAATCGAAGGTGACATTGTTTTAATCATCGTCTAACTCAGATAGCGCCTAAGATAAATAAACAATTAGACCATTGTGTTCAACATGTAGAGTAACTAGCTAGATACTGTGCATCATATAAACTGTCAGATCAATAGCGTCAGGGTGATCTCCGTTGCTTTTCAGGGGATGGCCTGTGTCGTCTCATCAGAATGCAAGTCATTACGGCCCATGTACGCGAGCGCAGCAGCCAGTCTGTCGGAGACCTGCGCGGTCCAGTACTAAACATCAGCCTTGCCCGTCAGGCCCAAACATAGTGAGCCTTGCGAGTTCCGTGCTTCGAAATATCGAACTCCTTATTCGAAAAAAAAGACCGAACTCCGAAACAGACACGGGCACTGAGTGCCACTGACGGACACCGAGCCGAGTTCGATCTCGCCTCTGCATTAGCATGAGTCTAAAAAAAAAAAAAGAGATCCATGGGCCTAGCACCCAGGATTTTTTTTATAGTAGAAGCCACCCGGGTGAGGCACCAGGAATTTGCTCCCGATGGGAGTCGAACCCTGGGCGCAGGGTTTGCCACTGCAAGCCCTTGCCACTAGGCCACTGCCTAGTTCTCCATTAGCATGAGTCTAGTATCGACTTCCCGACGTCCCCACGTACACACTTGACATGCTTAGTTCATCGTCACAAATCTCCATCTCGCCTACCCAGAACGTCTGAGCGACGGAGGAGCAGCGAATCCAAGGCAGAAGAGTGAGCGCTCCCCACGCGTGCTTTCTCAAATGGCGGCGGTGCACGCCACCATCACGGCGACGGTAGGCTGTCCAAGAGCGGAACCACACTCGTATTTCTGCCGGAGGCAGCCGTCTTCTATCCTGGCCTTTCTTCGCCGGAGGAGGCCTGTGGCTCCGCGGATGGCGCCGTTCAGGTGGGAGTTCCTTCCGCCCGTCATCAACGCCGCTTGGGAGACGCCGCTGTACAGGAACGGCGGCTTCAGCGCTGTCCCGGCGTCGGGCAGGGCCATCTCCGATCTGCCGGAGATCACGGTCGGCGAGGCGAGGGAGAAGGACTGTTCGGTGTGCATGGAGGCTTTCGGGGAGGGGGAGACGCTGAAGAGGATGCCGTGCGCCCACGCGTTCCACGAAGGCTGCATCTTCGACTGGCTCCGCGTCAGCCGCCTCTGCCGCTTCGCGCTGCCCACCCATCAAGACGAGGAACGTATGCGCTACCAGTAGATGCCCAACCCACTATGCATGTGAGAGAGCGTTGCCAGTTTGCCAGTTTATAGACATACCTAATGTCTTTACAATCGATTTCTTAATTTGAAGAGAGCGTTGCCAGTTTGCCACAGAGCCAGCGCTTGTAAACCTTTGATATTTTCGTCTTGTCACGCCCTGCATGTTTTTTCGTTAGACAGGAACACGTATATGTGATTTTAAATGCGAGTATAAATATACAGGGATGCTAATTAATTTCTGTCCACTGGTTTCGATTTACCGGGTCCAATCTGATTGTGCTCCTTTCTCGATTATCTTTTCTTTAGATAAAGAGCATATATTAATATCACGGAGATATCAATTACACCTAGACTCTGCAGCAACGCATTGCCCTATCAACATTACGGATGCACACAACCAAAAAAGAAAGAAGAATTACGAAAAAGAATAGTCCCGCCATAGTGATATATTCCTTGAAACAACGGTACTAACACCACCAAGACAACACCAGAAGTTCAGCTTCTCCAAAAGCGACGCCTTCCATAAGAGAACACTGCACAAGCGTCGTCGTCGCCCGATCATGGATCTTAGGTTTTAACCCTGAAGAAAGTACTCGCTCTCAAAACAATATCTTCAACAAAGTTATTGCCAGGCACAACCAATTAAGGCTAGACCTTGGATTTTCACCCTGAAAGGTAAGACTCTGAACTTCTCATGTGCAGTCGCCCCCACTTGCATGCCGCTGCTCCAAGTCACGAATCACCAAGCCAATTCCTCATCGCCAGAAAGATTCGAACCACCATTGCTAGTCCTCAGATCTCGGCTTTCATGACATTCTCCGTCAGCACCGTGGAACGAGAATGTGCCCCATGATATTAACAGCCAGCAGAGCTTCGAAGCGCTCCCTCTGAAACCAAACGGCCAGAGTAAAACACGGGTGCGCACGACCGAATCCCACCCGATCCAGCAATCTTCAGGCATGAATCAATGGAGTTTGCCGACGGAACCTTCCGGAACACGCGGTAGCCAGATCGACGGAGACAGCATCCGGCAAGTCTTCATCTTGGTGCGAGGAGGAACCCTTAGGACCGCCACCATTATTTGCGAGACTGGCAAGCCCCCACGCCGCCAGTCGTCTCCTTGCCGGATTGACCGAAGAGGAAGGAGGTAGTCTAGCGCAAGGCTCCAGGTCGTTGTCGTCCCGAGGGCAGCCAAAGACCATGCAGCACCGGCCCTGGCTGAGCCCATCTGATCAGATCGGACCTCACAACTCAGATCCCGTCCCGACGGCAGATCGCCGCCGTGCCCGCCGAAGCCGGGCCACAGGCGTACATCCTCCTCCTCTACAGCCCCCGTCGGAGACCTGAGGCCCCGGCCAGCGACGGCCGCGCCGCTCTATGCCCCCACCGGCGTCGCACCATCTCCCGTGAGAAACCGTCGGTCAGCATCTCTCCGTCCCAACCGTCGCTCGTCGAGAAGGGGGCCGCTACCGCCGCCAGCGAGGGCAGCGGCGGCGACCAGAGGGGGAGAGGATGGAGGGGGAGACCGGCGCTTGGTGGTGGAGGAGCCTCCAGAGCCGCCCGGGAGAGGAGCGACTCGGGAGTTGCTTCGCTATGTTCCTAGATGGTTCGGTATCTTTCTCGCACATCATCGAACCTCTTCTTATTATCTGCTCGACGACTTATTATTCCTAGCCCTCCAATCCCAGCGAAGTCGTCGTTCCCCTCGATGGCTCTGTTTTCTGCATCATCTCTGTTCCATTCCATCGCCTACATAGTTTTTAGAGAAAAGGCCACATGCCCTGCTTTTGATTGAAAAGCACAAGTTGGGACAACATTTTTTTTTAACGGGTTTGGGTCAGCATTCGATTACATGCTAGGGGCCTCCAGCTAATACCAGGGAAGTACGAACACAACCACATCAGATTAGCTCCACGCACGAATACATTACAAGTTCACCACACAGCAAACCGCAAGACGACTAAAAAGATCAGAAACTAGATCGAAGGTCCAACAGCTGCCACTCCAGGTTGGCGTCCCACAGCCGCCTAACTGAAACTCCACATCATAACTAACAAAAAATACCCCCTACATAACCAACACTGGAAAGAACTCCCGTCAGAAAACTCCGTCATGTACGCACTCTACGAAGCTTCAATTTGCGGATCTTGGTCACCGTTTGTAATAAGAGTCGAGTTTCGCCACTCCAGAAAACCTTCCATTGTTGAAGAAAGAAAAGCATACGGAAAACAATGTCAGTAGCAAGCTTGACCAATTTTTTTGTCAAAAATGAGTTTGTTCTATTTTATTTTTCTAACGAAATACAATACAAACAAACGCAGACGCTGAGTTTGTTCCTGATGGTCTAGAAAGACCACCCGAGGGAATCCCTAACCACTGGCCACATGAAAATAGCCGAGGGGGCACTGAAACAAAATATGATCAATCGTCTCTAACTCTCCAAACATAAGACATGCACCATGAGTAGGACCATGTCTACTAAGAATTTGCTCCCTAGGTAGCCGATATTGAATCACTTGCCACAAAAAAAAAAATCATGGGGTGTTTCAGATTTCAAATCGAGTCAGATACTCCCTGAAAAGTTCGACATATCTACATGGATTTGGTTGAAAAAACACCATTCTCACTCCAGCTCCCATCTGACACTATCTGGTTGATCTGAGAGGAAAATAGGTTGCAACAGTCCCATCAGATCTTCCCACAATAGAACATCATCGCTCCCAAAGATCTCTTAAAAGCAACATCCTAAGCATGAGAATCCAAATCATAGTTATCAGCTACACTACTCTCTGGATTGGTGGCAACCCAATAAAGATAGCCTCAAAGGAATCTTAAGAAGCCCCACATCATGTCAGAACTGAGTTCTTTTTCCATCACCCACTACGGGCCTCTTTGGATTGTAGGAATTTCACAAGATTTTTGGAGGATTCCAATCCTTAGGAATATTTCCTATGGAATGCCTTTGGATCAAAAGAATGGTGCTACCCAAATTCCTATGGATTGGATTCCTATGCCTCAATCCCATAGGATTTTGAACATCTACTACAACCTCTTTTTTAGACTCAAGTGTGTAGGATCGAGGCACGTTTCCTGTGTTTTTCCTGCATTGCATCCAAACGACTATTTCTGTAAATTTTCTGTGTTTTACAATCCTCAGTTTTACACATGCAAACCTGTGAGATTCCTACGTTTTTCCTATTCCTATGTTTTGGAACCCTATAATCCAAAGAGGCCCTACATGCCTTGCTCCCATCCGAAAACACTGTTTAACCTACTGAAGACTGTTACATAAGTGATAACCCCTCCCGTCAGTCATGGAAACGATTTCCCGTCTGGAAGGTATTTCTTTGTCACAATCTGGCACCATAAACTCTTTGTATCATTGAATTTTTTCCAAATCCATTTGACCATTAAAGCAATGTTCATGTATCTATTGTTGATCAGACCCAAAACCCCAAACTCTTCCATTCTACAAATGTTTACAAACTTCATAATGTGATAATTATGAGAGTGAGAGCACCATTCCTAGAAAACACGGCCTCCGACCCGATCCATCCCTTTATGCACTCCCTCACCAAGCAAGTAAAATACCATAACATGCATTGGCATATTATCTAAACAAGTGTAACGATCCGAACCCAGTAAGGTTTGAAACTCTGTGTTTATAGTGATATCTCTGGATCATAGCTAGCACTCACGGTAATAACTGAATATCAAGATAAAACATATGCCATTTTATTACTCAACGATGAATACAAATATATAAAAAAATTATACAACATAGTGGTCGGCTCACATTACAGCGAAAATATAAACGATAGTCTTGGCCTTCATCAACGCCACATGGCTCGTTGAGTATAGACGCGTGATTGTAGTCGTGCTCACTCATATCTTCCTGCTCGAAGAAGAATAAATATATCGTTGATGCAACTCTTATTCTTCGAATAAAAATTCGTAATCAATGCGAGCGAATGCTGAACAAGTCGAGGAACAAGATGACAACATCACTTGATGTAGGTGATCAGGGAACCGACAATTATTCGATGTAGTTGACATAGAGGTGCGCATGCACGAGCTAGGCAGACGTCTGAACGTGGTATTTGAAGACGACAAGTACTCGGCACGCTCTGTTGGCGGTCATCGGTCACGTGAATGGCATGGCTTCCATGACGGCACGACCAACTGAGACAGGATAATGCACCACTATGTCTGGGAGGTAGGCTACATCAAGGGCAGTCTTCATGTGCGAGGAATTTGCAGGAATGATTATCGAGGCCAGCGAGATCTAGCGACAAACTCAAATCTGGAGTTGATGTTGGCATTCTTCTTATGGTCAGTGTGAGCTTCTCTAGAGAATTTTTCTTATGAAAAGTCGTGGAGGAGGACGAGTGGCACAAAGTCATGCGTCTTCAGGTTCTACTTTTATGGCCCGTGGAGTGATATCAGGAGACGCGCCAACGAGTAGCATTTTTTTAGATAAAGGGTTTTATTACTTAAAAGGTTTAAGCATTACACCCGGCCTCTGCATAACAGGTATGCACGCAGCCGCAATCCAAAAGTACCAAAAAAGAACTAAAAAGTAGCACTCGACGAATTACAATCATAGAAAAGTAAAATGTCAAAGCCTATGGAGGACCAATTCCGACGATCAAGTGACCATCCATGTTGGATAAAAATATCCCTCGCCACTTCTTCCAGTCATGCACAAGTCTCCGTAAAGAGGCCTCGAAATGCCGGCCGTTGTAATGTGGACAACGAACGGGGAATACCTGTGCACCGATAGATTACCTGCAAGCGAGAGAAATTTTTATTATTAAAAACCTTGTCATTTCTACACAGCCAAAGCGACCATATAACGGCTATCGCTCCCACCCTAATAACAGTTCTATATTTATTATATATCCCATGTAACCAATTGCTAAATATATTAGCAACGGAATTGGGTTGATACAAGTTAGACGCCATCTGGATAGCTGACCAAATAGAGCGTGCAGAACTACACTCGAAGAATAAGTGCTTTATTGTCTCCTGCTGTGGACAAAAAACGCACATCGTATTTCCGTGCCAGTTTCGCTTGACAAGGTTATCCTTTGTTAAAATGACTATTACGAAGATACCATGTAAAAACTTTAAGTTTTAGCGGAATCTTCATTTGCCATATTTTTTTATTATTATCGACGTACATCGGAATGGACTAATGCTCTATACATGGAATCTACCGAGAATTTTCCATTCTCACATAAACTCCAGCGAAATTTATCAGGCCCTTGTGACAGCTGAACCGAAGTCAACTTTATCAGCAAGGCATTCCAAGACGTGAGTCTGGGCCCAATTAAGTCTCGCCTGAACGTCACATTGGGTGGTGAAGATTGCATAACCGTGGCTATGGTATCCCCTTTATGACGAACAATATTGTATAGAGCCGGATAGTGCTCTCGGAGAGTGGTATTACCTAGCAATTAGAGCACCGATTCGGTTTGGAAAAATTTAAGTAAAAGAAGTGGAGAAATGGTTGGTGGGATTACACCCCATTGAATTCCCACCAATTTTCCTGCTAGAGTCTTAGAGATGAAGATAAATAGACACTAAAATAGGTGGCAAGAGCCAAGAGGAGAGGAAGAGGTAGCAGCCATGACCCATGGCGTTCAACCTTCTGTATGTGTACGTCAGAGGAAGACGAGCGTTAGCCATGGAAAAAAAAATAGCACGCTATAGGACCGCTAATAGCATGATATAGCGTTATGAGAATTGTGTCGTTAAATAAATCAGTGTACAATTTCTCACTAATAGCATGGTATAATACGATATAGCATGGTAGTAGCGTATTTTAAGACCAACACTAGTTTGCTATAGCCCACTATTTTTTTTTGCTTGGCCGCTAACTCGTTTGGTCGGGCTTGCCACATGGCCCTAAATTAGGTGGGCTCAAGAAGGAGAGAATAGATGATAAAAGAAACAAAATTGGAGAGAGATGGCCCAAGGCCTATACGACTTAGATGGTGGAAAGAGAGAGATTGCTGGACTGAATTCGGCCTGAAACGAATTTCTGATTTCTAAAGTTTTCTTTATATGTAGTTACAGGAAAACAACTTTTGGCATGTACATATACCAAATACTCGAAAAATTTACGAATAACCTCCATTAAAACAAAATAATTATAACTGGCTTACCAAATATACTTTGCACTCAATTTTAGGTTTATAAATTCATTTTGATTACGACACATGCATATAGATATTTAATAAATCCCCAAAAATTGATTTATAGGGTTTATCGAACCCCACAAGTTTTTGGAAAATCCAGATATGCATATGGGTTATATAAAAAATCAAGTTATTATTAGAATTCATGTTCTTGTCTTCTCTTTATTTCTATTCCTTGTTTTGGAAATGAGTTTAAATATATGAAATATCTGAAATGTGTTAAACTTCAAGTAATAGTCAAGATAAATAGTCTTTTCCAACATGTTTGGGAAATTCATATTATTCCCTCTCGTATTTAATTTAAACATGTTTAGACAAATATGAAATGCAACCATAATACATATGCGATCAAATTCACAAGTTCAATTTTATTTAAAACTTTCCAAATTAAGATTTATGTTTTGGATTGTCATATTAATCCGCTTTTATTTTTTTTGAATCAACCCTATTTTAATGATATATAGAGGCATACGACCGATACAACGACAATTAATATGGATAGAAGAGAGTATTATTTACATTCACAAGGCCTGGTTGGCCTGCATTCGTTCATTGGAGAAAAGGTACTCCTGCCTGTAGTCCTGTGTGTATATCGAGGATACTGTGTTGCTGCAGCTTCAAACGGAATCAAAATCATAATCACGTGGTTTGTGAGATGGGGAGGAAATTGCACATTCCACCATGCTCAGGCCATTTCGTTGCGCAAACCACCAGTTTTACATATTTTTTGCACTCTCCACCATGTCTACGGCTAATCCGTTGCAAACAAGTCTAAATGCCTTATTTATCCCAATTGACAGCCAGCCGACGGTCGGGTCTAACATGGATAAGCCGAACATATTTTTTAATTAGTTGACCAAGTACATTGAGACTTTTTATATATCTCTCTTTTCAAAAAAGAAAATATTGTTTTCACTATATTAAAATATAATACCCTCTCTGAGTATAAAACGTTTTGGTAGGCTACTCTGTCCCTACTTATAAAATGTTTTGGTAGGCTAGCCTACCAAAATGTAAGTAAACAGTACAAAAAACTTCGAGCTGTATAAAATAGCAAAATTGTGGTCAGTAAAAAGTGAGTTGAATCTGTCAGAAATTTCACTTTTTTCCTAGCCCAAAATATAACGCATTTTTTCCAAAAAATTTGGCATACTTGCGTAACATGTATATTTATTTATGTAATTTTTTTCAGAATTTTTAGAAGCAAAAAAGTATGATTTTCAAAAATTTCGAATAACGGGAGCAGTGGTGCTCGGGAGCTGCTGCGGATTTCCACAAATTTAGCTGTCTATAGTGGGTTTAGGCTAAGTTGCAACAGATTAAATATACACCTGGTGGAGAGTGCAAAAAACATGTGAACCTGGTGGTTTGTGCAATAGAATGACATGAAGGTGGTGGAATCTGCAATTTCCTCTGAGATGGGCTCTTCCTGTTTGTATGAGCAGTAGATGCAGTCAACAGGACATGGCAGCTGCAGAAACGCGTCATGGTCAAAGTGGCACAGTGCAAGAGCTAGAACTGTACTACGGACCGTGGTAGTATCACGCATCCTGTGGCAAAACCTATTTTAGCAATTCCTGTGCTATGTTCAGCCGAAATCCAACCCAAACCGCGGCAAGCGACGACTGTAGAAATATGAGAGCATCTCCACCGGGGCGCCCAATAAAACGTCCGGCAAACTTTGCCGGACAGGCGCTATTGCGCGCGCCGGCAACCGTTGCCGCCTATTGGGAGCGCCGCGTCCTACCGGTCGCTCCCAATAGACCGTCCCAATAGACCGACCCCACAAATTTAAATTAAAATGACCCCACAATTTCGAAAAGCATCGGTTCGCACACCCAAAAGCTTCGCCAGGTCCGGCGATCACACCCAAAAGCATCGCTAGGTCCGGCGATAATATTACAGAACGTCGATCATGCAAACCAGTCGATCGTCAACACCGGCTCGACCGACTCCTCCTGTGTCTCGGCGTCTTCCCAGCCCAGGCGCGCCGTTGGCTCTGGGTCGGAGGACGTCGTGTCCATCGGCGTCGTCGTCCTCGTCGTGTCCATCGGCGTCGGCTCCGATGGCAGAAGACCCGAATCACACAAGATGCGCTGCTGAGAGAGCTGAAACCAAGCCCTCACCTCCGGTGTGTAGCCGGACAGGTCGGTGGTCAAGATCTTGGCGTCCTCCGTCATCTTCCGAGTGACGGATTGCGCCGTCTACGCCATGGCCTGCATTCTCGCCGTGTCGGCTTGCATGATCGCTGCCTGCGCCTTGTCCTTCTCGGCGGTGACCTTCTCCTTCTCAATGGCGACCTTCTCCTTCTCGACGGCGACCTTCTCGTCATGCTTGCTCATCAAAGACGATCAACTCTTCTCGAAGGTGCTTGCGTTTTGCTTGGACATGTTTGTGACATCGGCGAGGCACTTGTCAATCGACGGTTGGACCGACGCCACGCCGTTCTTGTCGGACTTGGCCTTCTTGTTTCCAACAGGGTGCCCCTCCGACGCGGGCAACGCCGGGTCATTAGGCCCCTGGGCGCCGTGGGCGCCATTGAGATCAACCCGCGTCTTCTCCCACTTTTTGTTGTTTTGGAGCCTCACAAAGCAATGCATGAACTTGAAGTCCTTGTGGTTGTTGTTCTCTCGGTAGAACGTGATAGCGTCGCTCAACAAGTCCTTCACCGTCTTGCCGCTCGCCTTCCTTCTTTCTATTTGCTCGAGGTCGCCGTGGAACTTGTTGCATTCGGCTTGTATGGTCCTCCACCTATGCGACATTGCATTTCAATTGCGATCCATTGACACCTTGGTATAGTCGCCGTACATCATCGTCTCATGGAATTGTTCTTCGACCCTCTTCCAATACTGGCCGTAGGTTTGGTTCGACCCGACGATGGAGTCGTTGGTCACAAGCTTCCATGCGTCAACGAGGCACTCGTCCTCCTTGGTCTTCCACCTCTTGCCCTTTGTCCCTTTCTTCCTGGTCTTGCGGACCTTCCTCCCGGTCTTGACGTCCTGCACCTCGACCTCCTCCTCCTCGCCGTCGCCTTCATCCTGCTCGCCGTTGGCCTCCTCGTCCTCATCGTCGCCCTCTTATTTTTCCTCTTCGTACCACTCCTCCTCCATTCCTTGTTCTTCATGTTCCGGAACGTCGGGCATGCCCGTCCTGTCGTGGATAATGCCACACAACACCTCCGATCCTTCGATCTATTGCAAATAAACAAGGCGCACGTCGGTTTCATGACATGAGAGCAATATGCATAAGGCAACGGACGTAAAATTCATACCATATCTTCGTCTACGCCGGCAGGCATTTCGCCGAACATGTGGCCGCCATTCCCATCACAGACGCCGTGTCCATCGGCACCATCGCCGAAGAGGCGTTGATGACCGCCCGCATCGACGCTTGGGCGTGCCTGGCCCCTCCGCAGATCCGGTGAGTCGGTGAACGCCTGGTTGAGGTCGACGTGGAGGCCGACGTTCGGTGAGTCGGAGCGGCTGCTATCTCTGATCCCTGGCGAGATCCACAGCCCGGATCGTGGAGTGATGCCACCGATATCGAAGAACGCCGGGTTCGATGGCGACACGCCCCCAGACGCCGGTGCGTTGGTGCTCCCTTGACTTGCGCCGCCAGCAGCAGCGTACGCGAGTGACGCCTGCAAGAAATCGATCTCCTTCTGCCTCGCCACGGTTGCGCTTGACAGGAGACATCGGCCGCCGGGACGTGGATTTCCCAAGGTGGGAAAGGCGGGAAGAGGGTGGAGCGGGGGAGGCAAATGGCAGGAGAGTGAAAATGGCCGGGAGCGAGGGGAAAGTGAAAAAGAGGCGAAAGTGTCGCTGACGCATCGGGCCCGCCCGTCAGG
Source organism: Poa pratensis (assembly GCA_947311845.1). Taxonomy (NCBI): domain Eukaryota; kingdom Viridiplantae; phylum Streptophyta; class Magnoliopsida; order Poales; family Poaceae; genus Poa; species Poa pratensis. The sequence continues at coordinate 41,035,800 of CAMZMU010000083.1, read as the reverse complement.
AATCGACGAGGCGCGTGTTGCCGCGGTTGCCGACGCGCCCAGTCGCGTCCCTAGAAACTGGACGCGAAGCGGGGTTGCCAGACGCTCTATTGGGACTTGCCGGCAACTTTTGGGGTATTGTGCGCGCAGTTGGGGGCCGATTTTGTGCCGGCGCGCCCAATAGCCCTATTGGGAGCGCAGTTGGGCGCGCTGGTGGAGGTTCTCTAAGAGAGGGAAAGAATGCAAGTCTTGCAATTTGTTTAGCGGAAAGTGGTTTGTGATCCCGGACACCAGTGATTTCTCTTATTTTAAAAATTCGAAAATCATATTTATGAGTTTTCAAAAAATCCAAAAAAAAATCCAGATGTAGCCCATGGTGTATCCCACAAACATGTAAAATTTTAATCTGAGATACGAAAAATAGCAAATCTAGTAAAACTTAGAGATTTGATAATATACATTCTCAGATCTACACATTTATCATTTTGTGTAGCTCAGAATACAACGTTTTTTAAGTTCAAATTTTTCACGTTAATGGGATATATCATTGGTTATACGCGGATTTTTTTCAGAATTATTTAAAACTTATAAATACGATTTTTGAATTTTTCAACGGGAGGGAGCATTGGTGTCCGGGAGTAATTGTTTAGCTATTTGGTAAACAGCACACCAATGATCCCATGATTAGTTCTGTCCTGCTTTTCCAACATGGCCGGCCACAAGGATCTCAGCAGATACATGTGCCCGTACTCAGTACTGTTGGGTGCAGTCTCTCCATCTCAGAGCGCCCCCAACCGACCTCCAAAAGCCTTATGGGTACCGGATAGGAAAATTGGCCACAGTCAGTGGTGAAGGACGGAAAAAAATGAGGTCGGGCGAACTCTAAAGGAAGGAAAAATGAGCCAACAAAAGTAAAGTTGTATAAACACATTGATACTTCATATGACATTAAGCATAATCCCTTGATACAATAGTAGCAATAACGCATTTTAATCAAAGTGGAAGCAACAAACATACCGACAAAGAGAATGAAGATTCAATGACGTCTAGATGTCCCAGGCAATGGCAAAGCTCTACCTTGCTTCTGAAAATCTTTCTTAATATCACCGAGATCAAGACTCTTGCAAGATCTCGATAGAGAAACAACAATCAACTGCAACTGATGAGCAAAACAATGAACATAGAAAGCATAGGGGTTCTCATCACGAATTAACTTCTGAAGGCCATTAAATTCTCCTCTCATATTAGATGCTCCATCATACCCTTGCCCTCGTAGTCTTGCAATAAGAAGACCGTGTGTATCAAACTTCTCCAAAAGTGCTTTCTTTAAAGCTGCAGATGATGTATTTGGGACATGTTGAATGCCCAAAAACCTTTCAACAAGAACTCCACCCTTGCTCACGTACCTACCAAATAAAGAGACACAATTAATTGAATTACACTATATAGGAAAAATTAAAACACAGAAGTACTTAACATGATAACATCAACACATACCTCACAACTATGGCCATTTGTTCTTTGACCGATATATCACGAGATTCATCAATAAGAACAGAGAAAAGACAACCATCCATCTCTTCTTTGATGTATTTGGTGACCGCATCTGCACAATGTTTGGCAAGTGTTTTCTGAATAGTTGACGAAACCATTCTAGCATTTTTAGGACATAGCTCATCAAATGCAAGTTGCACTTGCTTATTGGGGAAAATTAGGAAGAGTTGGTTGAGTTGGACCATTCTTTAAGTAAGCAAATCTAACATCCTGGATAACATTGGGGGAAAACCGATCCATTTGAAGGCGAAGTCCTGGATCAAGTTTTATATACTCTAAAAAATCAGTTATACCTCGGGCTCCTAGAACCTCAACATTTTCTTCCACTACAGCTTCAACTGAATCTTCCATTTGTTCAACATCGGTGGCCATAGAAACATCAGCCCCTCTTTCTACTTCTTGCACTTGCTCTTGTTCTTGCTCTTCATTTGCCACAATATTTGCACTTTCCCGAGTACTTGGTTTAGAGCTACTGCCACTAGGAACTGGCACAAAAAATCTCTTCAAATCTGCAATTGAAAACAACAAAACATGGTGAATAGTTTGCCCTTTCCCGTAGCTCAAGCTCAGAATGCACAATTCGAAAATCTAAGAAATTATACCTCCCCCCTTTGCAGCAGCAGGTCTTTTGCCCTTTCTGTCCATCTCCACCAGAACCACCACAAAATGGCCACGGGGAAGGCCGGAAGCCGGCCAGCCATCGGTCGAGAACCCTAGCTTGCCGCCCTGCCTGCCACGGTACCCGCCCTTGCTGGCGCCGTGGCGCGGTGAGAGGAGGTGGAGGCGCGGATCGAGCGAATGGGGAGGCAGCAGGCGAGCCGGGGAGGGAGGCACGGAGCAGGGAGCACGGCGGCCGCCGGCGTCTCCGTGTCACGCGTCTGGCGGCGTCTAGGCGACCAGGAACTACCGAACGAGCTCTCCGCGTACGAGGTCAGGCAGTGCAGACGAACGTATCAGTGTATCAGCGATTGAGGCCCCTCGCCCCAGCCCACCAAGGCCCAGCTAGGCTAAGGAAGTTAGAATTGGCCCAAGTAAGCTGTTTTTCCTTCGGTTTTGTTTTCCAGAACGTACTGAAATTTCAGAAACTTGTATATACAAACGAAAATGCCTATATATATGTAATTTTTTGCCAAAAATCAAGGTAGGGCGGCCGCCCTACCTCGCCCTGTGGGGAGCTTCGCCCCTGGCCACAGTGATACCCTATCTGTCCGGGTGCCATCTAATTTCTGTCCGACACCCCGAGCGGGTTTGCAAACTTGGAGATAGCCTGGGGGTGCCGGACAAGCCATACCACAGATAGGTCCCGTCAGTCATAGGCACATAAAACTGCATATATAGGAGAAATGATTTCAAATTCAATTTCAAACCCATTTACATATAATTTACATAAAATAAGACATCCTAACTACTCGTCATCCTCTGGGACGACCTTGGGTGGTGGAATTACATGCTCGTCATTCTTCGGCGCGAGGTCTGGAGTTTCCGGCTTCCACGCCCGTACTTGCGCCGATGCAGCCGCATGTGTCTGCCATGCATGGTCTGCACCAGCCAAACTGGACGGCCATGGAGATCAAGGTTCCCACAGGGACCATGCTGGATGTGCGGGTGGTGGAGTTGCTGGCTCGATGTCCTCCTGCACGGCGTCCTCCTCCTCCTATTACGGACCGGGCATCATGGACTCCTTCACCTCGCCTCCGACACTCTAGCTTCCCCTCGCCTCGCACAATCTCCCTTCTGTCATCGGCCACATAAGCGCACCACCGCCGTCATGGACGTGCATAGGAAGTGACTCTCCTGACACGAGGGCAAAGAGTTCGCCGAACACGACATTCTCGCGTCGCCGAAGTTAACCTTGCTGAAATACTTTGCCATCAGTTTGAGTTGGGTGCCCGTGGTGCCAGTTCCCAAAGGTAGCTTCGAATTCACGTGCGCGATCTACCACAGTCAGATGAAGCTCAAATTGTTTTTGGATCAGCCGTACCATATCGAGAGCCCCTATTGGCACACGTTCTTACAGGAGGAGCGAGAGACAACGCTCAGCCGCTTTACCGACGACCATCCCCCGCCAAGCAACGTCGTTGAGCGGACGCGGTTCTGATCGAAACCCGGACGCACTGTCCAGGGCGAAATCGAGTCCGCTCGGGCAGAAGTTGTCTGTCGTCTAGCTGTGTTTGATGCCCTCGAGGCCGACGTTCCATCCGACACTGCATCCGACGAGGCGCCAGGAAGGAGGAGGCGGGCCGGGATTAAGGTTTAAATTTTGTAATACTATTGTATCTCAAAATTTGAATGAAATGCACTTGTGCGATTTTTTTGGTTTGAGGGTGCCGGACACATCCAAAGTGGACACAAATTGGAGGTGCCGGATGGGATGTTCGGGGGTGGCGGTGAAGATGCTATTGGTAGTGTTAGCCCGGTCCCATGCACTATGCAGATCTCAATAGATATATGCAGGGACCGGCTCCACGGAATTCCGAAAGGGATCCGATGCATGTGCATGGACGGATCATGGAAGAATTCGGCGAAGCGTCGCGGATCTCCTCCTCCTCCTCCACGAAAGTGGATCAAACACATGCGACCGAGCGAGGCGCCGGGCCGGAGATCGAGTGCATGATTGCCCTGGATCCATCCGTGCCCGACCGACAGGTCATGCGGCGACGCCAACTTTTGCATGCGCTCTCCCTTTCGCGACCGCGACAGCCTAACAGAAGGATAGGTACCCATCGATCCGTGCGTGCGTGCTCGCATGAAAGGCACATCCTTCCCGCCACGCTCACTTCCTTTCGTCCATGCGTCTCTTCTCGGTTCAAGATTAAATCGGGTATACTATCTGAGTCTGGACGTACCAGGACCACTCTCAAGTCTCAATGCCACGGATTTACTTCTCGTTTTGGTACTATGATAATTTACTTTACTTATGTGAGGGTTTGGAAGGAGATAAATCGTAGACTTGTCAAAGACTTTGGCCTTCTCCACATATCCTGGAGAGAGAGAGCTTTAGCACTTGCCGGCTAGATCCTGCTTAGCTCCCGCTTTTCCTTTTCTTCTACTGTTTTTTTTCGAAAAGGGTATCTGGCCACTGCATCAAAATGATGCATATAGCCGCAATTCACGGATCACACAAGGTCGACACATGTATCAACCAACAAAAAAGTCCTAGGCAAAAAAGGCTACTCATAGCGCAATTCTCTTTTCAAAACGCCAGCCCGAACGGTTGTAGAAATTCTTGGCGGCCGTCTCCAACCGGATACATCCAGAATCCATGACATGGCGTTGCTCCACTGGTTGGAGATACGACCATGAACGAATCCAGTGAGAAATCAAAGGAATTACCTGAAAAAAAGATGGTTTTTTTTGCCTTGTTAAAAACAAAATCATTGCGTACATTCCATATTGCCCACATGACAGCACAAACTCCCACCCGTATGAATTTTAAGTCTTTCTTGTCTATTCCTTAGTTCCCAAAAAAATGAGCTATGTTATTTGGGGGGCGTGATATTAAAAGATAAATGCACAATTCGCCAAACTATTTTAGCAAATGGGCATTCGAAAAACAAGTGCTGCACTGTTTCATCTTTATCACAAAAGGAACAACACTTCTTGCCGTTCCAATTCCTTTTGGCTAAGTTATCTTTTGTTAGAATTACTTTACGATACAGAAACCACATAAAAATCCTGATTTTTAGCGGCACCTTTATTTTCCAGATATATTTCTTTAAAATTTTCGTATGATCATTCAAATAGTCTAGATACATTGACTTCACCGTAAAGATACCCGAGCTAGTAAAGCGCCAAAGAAAAGCATCGGACACTTGTGTCAGATTTATATCCATTAAACGGTTTACCAAGTGTAGCCAACATTCTCATTTGTTTCCTATAAGAGCTCTTCTGAAAGTAATATTGAGAGGTTGAGCTAAATTTTGGGCCACCGAAACTTGTTTTCGATGAGCTATATTATACAACGTTTGGATATTGCTGTGCTAGTTGTCGGGGGAATAATTAACCCGCGACTTATTCAAGGCCAAAACGGCGACTTCATGATCACGCTATTATTGGGCCACGTAAAAGATGGGCCGATCAAGGATCGCGGCCTGCCAAAGGAAGGCTCCAGAAGGTCGGTGGTAAAACTTGCCTTGGATGACAAGCTTGCAATCGGCTTCGTGTAGAACTCTTGTAACCTAGCGAGCCTCTGTGTATATAAAGAGGACTCGCAGGACTTAGACAGGGTCAAGCTATCAAGCCCTAAAACCCTAGCTCTTACGGCGAGTTCCCAGATCGGATCGCCTCCATTGTAACACCACATATATCATATCAATACCAATCTAGGGTAGGCAGGAAGTAGGTCTTTACCTCACATTGAGGGGCCGAACCTGGGTAAATCTGTGTTCGTCCTTGTTCCTGCGATCCCAAGCTCGGAGACGATTGACTCGCGCAAATCCCACACCTACGAAGTCATCCATGACATCTGACGTGACAAACCCACGACAGTTGGCGCCCACCGTGGGGCCTGCGGTCAAGAGCGTCACGTTCCGCGCAGGATCGATGAAAGGAGCTGAAGATCTCGCCATTGGCCACATCATCATGGTCGATGGCACGCCTCTCATTGACGATTCAAGCTGGGGACCAGAAGCTGATTACCTGGAGACCGGCCGTATCATCCCGTTTGGATCTATCAACGTCTTCGTCGGTTTCATTGGCGGCGGATCTGTTAGCTCAGTCCAAGAAGGCGACTCAGCAGAAGGAGTCGCCAGTGACGGAGAAGAGTCTCTGGAGAGCATGGACTCGCAAGAATTTGGGTCCATCATACCAGCTCTTGAGGAAAGTTACTGGGATTACGCGCCAGTGGTAGAACAAGAGGCGGCACCAGTTGGAGTCTACATGGCCGGAGGTGCAAGTACGTCAGGAACTGCGGGAGAAGCCGAAAGATCGACACCTCCCGGCAACCCACTACTTATCCCGGTGTCAGCCGCAAACGCCGCTGTCCGCGCAACAGAAATTGAGGCCGCCAGGGCCGAGCTCCTGTACGAGGTTCGGAGGATGGAAGCAGAGCGCTGCAGGCTCGAACAGGTGAACCAAGGAATCCAACAGGAACGGCAAAGGATAGCCGCGCTCGCCGCGACTCAAAGACAAGTTGACTCGCAGGCGCAAGCGCGCGCGACTCAACCAACAATAGAACTTCCACCCACTCCAGCTGCTGGAGACCAACCAGTCGCAAGGATTTTGGAACCATCGATTGTCCACGAAGCCCAGCAACTACCATCGCAACAACCAAGGAGGTTTCATACCCCACAAGGCCACTACCAAAGCCCGGTCGATAACATGTATGCAGCGGCTAATATCTTGACACAGATGGTACCAACAGGCGACGACCCAATCAACACTGAAGCACGGCGTGCGATACAGATGTTGAGCACTGCTGTCCTACAACAGGCCAACAGGGCAGAAGCCGAGGGGCAGCAGCCCCCCGTACTGGCCGGCCGCGGGATCGCGGCAGAAAGAAGCGTCCAAAGCAGGCCACCGGAGGATATATCAAGGGTCGCGCAGAGGCAGCAGGAACAAGCCGCAGAAGCACAGGCTATCATGCCAACGATGCAGACGCGGCTCGTGGAAGTTAACAACCCTACGGGCACATCCACAGCTTTGTCCTCGCGACTCAAAGGTCCGGCATGCTTCACTGAGAAGATCAGATCGGAACCTTTCCCTGAAGATTTCAAAGGACCACGCAAGGTGGCAAACTATAACGCCAGCATGGACCCTACCACCTGGCTAAACAACTACGAGATGGGGATGAGTATTTTAAATGCTTCAGAAGAGATATGCGCAAGGTACCTCAACATGATGTTGGAGGGCGCGGCTCACATATGGCTACAAAATCTACCCCCAACTCCATAAATACCTGGGAAGAGTTGAAAGACGCTTTCGTCAAAAACTTCCAAGGAACCTGCAAGCGACTCTGCAATATAGAAGATCTAGAGCGTTGCGTTCAAAGGAAGGCGAGTCAAGTCGCCACTGGATGAGGAGGGTGGCAGAAATTATACACTCCTCAGACAACATACCTCCAAGCTCAGCTGTCCTAGTCATGGAGAAAAATTGTAAGTTCGAACCACTGATCCATAAGTTAGGTCGCATGAAGGGCAAGGTCAAGAGTCTCAGCGAGGTAATGGCTGCGGCTAACAAATACGCTGCGTCAGATGGAGAAGAGGAGAAGGCCGCTGTTGAAGGAAAGAAAAATACCAGCAAGCCTCAACAGCAACAAACTAGCCACAACAACGCGAATCAAAACAAGCGCAAGAGTGAAGAAGGAAACTCTGGGCTTGTCGCCAACACACGTGGAGGTTTCAGGGGCCAACGAGGAAGAGGCCGAGGAATCGGCTCTCGTCCAATTAACATGGAAGAAGTTTTTAATCGGCCGTGCGATCTTCACACGGGAGGCGACGGGCGGCCAGCAGACCATACCAAGGCGCAATGTAATTATTACAAGAAGTGGAAAGAAGAAAGCCAACACAACAGGGGAAACCACCATGAAGGAAGCCCTGGTGCGACTCATGGTTCAGGCGCCGGGCCGCACAATGCGAGTAACCCCAGGCAGGTGGGGCAGTACCATACAATAGTTATCAACACCTCCAAGAGGGAAGAGAAATTAAGTCGCAGAAGCCAGCAGGTAAATGCTGTGATACCAGCAACCCCCAATTGGCTAAAATGGTCAGAACATGCAGTCACTTGGAGTCGCGACGATCATCCGCCGCAAGTGCGAGAGCCAGGGAAGCTGGCGCTAGTTGTGGCACCTTATGTAGCAGGATACAAGCTAACCAAAGTACTTATGGACGGGGGAAGCAGCATAAATATCATGTACTACGATACGTTCAAGCGCTTGGGGCTCATGGACTCCAGCCTGCAACACACGACGACCGTATTTCACGGCATCGTCCCAGGAAAGTCAGCACAGCCAGTGGGAAAGATAACCCTGGGAGTAACCTTTGGGACGGAAGAAAACTTCAGAAGCGAGTTCATATGCTTCGAAGTGGTAAAATTCCAGAGCCCATATCACGCCCTGTTCGGACGAACAGCCTTCGCCAAGTTTATGGCCAGGCCATGCTACGTTTACCTACAGCTGAAGATACCAGGACCAAGAGGGGTCATCACAGTGCACGGCGATAGAGAAAAAGCAATAGAGTGCGAGGAGGGAGATGCAGCCTTCGCAGAATCAGCTTGTGCCGCTGAAGAGCTAAAGAGTTATAAGTCGCAGGTGGATCCCAATGATATGAGCGTAGTTACCACGCCATCTGCCGAACCACCAATGAAATTCAAAGCGGCCCAAGACACCAAGCAGATAGATCTTGTTCCTGGCGACTCATCCAAGCAGGCGAGCATCGGAGCCCACATGGAGAAAGAACAGGAGCGGGCACTCATCGCTTTCCTTCAGGAAAACAAGGACATCTTCGCATGGAAACCATCAGATATGCCAGGGGTGCCAAGGGAATTGGCAGAACACAGCCTTAACGTGAACCCCTGGCCAAGCCAGTAAAGCAACCGCTGCGGCGTTTCCACGACGACAGGAGAAAAGCGATAGGGGAAGAAATAGCTCGCCTATTGGCCGCAGGATTCATCACAGAAGTATATCACCCGGAGTGGGTGGCAAACCCAGTCCTAGTTATGAAAAAGAACGGCACATGGCGAATGTGCATTGACTACACCAGTCTCAACAAAGCCTGTCCAAAGGACCCATTTGCCTTGCCAAGGATTGACCAAGTGATTGATTCAACAGCCGGATGCGAGTTGTTGTGCTTTCTAGACGCCTATTCAGGCTACCATCAAATCAAGATGAAGAAGGAGGACCAGGAAAAGACATCCTTCATCACACCCTTTGGGGCCTTTTGCTATGTAAGCATGCCCTTTGGATTGAAGAACGCAGGTGCGACTTACCAGAGGTGCATTCAAAGTTGCTTGCATGAGCAGATAGGTCGCAACGTTCACGCCTATGTGGACGATATCGTCATTAAATCGCAAGTAGGCCAGGATCTCATCAGTGACTTGGAAGAAACCTTCACAAATCTCAGAAGATATAACATGAAGCTCAACCCGACGAAGTGCGTCTTTGGAGTACCAGCGGGGAAGCTATTGGGGTTCATAGTGTCAGAAAGAGGCATCGAAGCCAACCCTGACAAGATAAAGGCTGTAATGGACCTCCAAAAACCAGAAAAGATCAAGGACGTACAGCGACTTACCGGTTGCGTCGCGGCGTTAAGTCGCTTTATATCAAGACTGGGAGAAAAAGCCCTGCCTTTATACAGATTGCTGAAAAAGTCAGATACCTTCGTTTGGGACTCAGAAGCCGACGAAGCTTTAACAGCCCTGAAGATTCAGTTGACAAATGCTCCAGTTCTGGCAGCTCCAAAGATAAGAGCCCATGCTGTTGTACATAGCTGCAAACTCTCGTGCCGTAAGCGCCGTGATGGTTGTAGAGAGACAAGAGCCAGGAAAGGAGTACCCAGTCCAAAGGCCAGTATACTACGTAAGTGAAGTGCTCACGGCTTCAAAGCAGCGTTACCCTCAGTGGCAGAAGCTAGTGTTTGGAGTATTCATGGCGAGTCGCAAGCTGAAGCACTACTTCCAGGAACACCCAATAACTGTGGTCAGCTCGGCACCACTGGCAGACATCATCCGCAACCGAGAAGCAACAGGAAGAGTAGCCAAGTGGGCGATCGAGCTGGGTCCACACCATATAAGCTACGAGCCGCGCACATCAATTAAGTCGCAAGCTCTCGCAGATTTCATCAATGATTGGACAGAAATTCAAGTCGCTCCCACCATGGCAGAAACAAAATACTGGACCATGCACTTCGATGGGTCAAGACAGCTACAAGGCTCGGGGGCTGGAGTTGTACTTACTTCCCCCAAGGGAGACAAGCTAAGATACGTGCTCCAAATACACTTCAATTGCACAAACAATGTAGCAGAATATGAGGCATTGCTTCACGGACTCCGTATAGCAAAGGAGATGAATGTCAGTCGCATCCGTTGCTTTGGAGACTCAGATTTGGTAGCTCAACAAGTTTCTGGAACATGGGACAGTAAGGATGCAAACATGGCTGCATACAGAAGAGAGGTGGACAGAGTTGCTGGACACTTCACTGGCTTCCAAGTTGAACATGTTGATCGAAGACAAAATGAAGCAGCAGATGCCTTGTCTCGGCTAGGATCCAATAGGCAATCAGTCCCGCCCAATGTTTTCTTGGATGAGTTGCATAACCCATCAGTTAAGCCTCCAGCAGAGATTGACATCGCAGAGCCAGAGGATGATTCAACTTTAGTCGCAGCCCTGCATGAACAGCCGGCATGGACAGAGCCATACATGGCATATTTAAGTCGCGGAGTGCTACCAGAGGATGAAGTAGAGGCGCGCAAGATAACACGGCGATCCAAGGCCTACACAATAATAAACAATGAGCTATACAAGCGCAGCGTTGCGGGGACATTCCAAAGATGCGTATCACCAGAAGAAGGACGAAAAATCTTGCACGAAATTCACGCAGGCGATTGTGGCCATCATGCTTCGTCAAGATCTTTGGTGGCAAAGGCGTTCAGACATGGTTTCTTCTGGTTAACGGCGCTAGCAGACGCTGAGCAGATTGTCAGAGTGTGCGATGGATGTCAAAGATACGCCAGGCAAGATCATATGCCAGCTCAAGCACTTCGTACAATACCCATCACATGGCCTTTCGCCGTATGGGGTTTTGACATGGTAGGGCCCTTCAGACGGTCCCAACGGGAAAAACTCACCTCCTGGTCGTGGTGGACAAATTCACAAAGTGGATAGAAGCAGAACCCGTGGGAGATTGTGAAGCTGAAACAGCAGTCAAGTTCTTGAAGAAGGTCATATTCCGCTTTGGATATCCCCATAGTATCATTACAGACAACGGAAGCAACACCTCTGAAGGAGCTACACAAATATTTTGTGCGAACAATGGGATAAGGCTGGACCTCACGTCAGTATCACATCCGCAGAGCAATGGACAAGCTGAGCGAGCTAACCAGGAAATTCTCCATGGGATTAAGCCGCGCCTTATTGAAAAGGTTGAAGCATCTCCAGGATGTTGGGTGGAGGAACTGCCAGCCGTGCTATGGAGTTTAAGAACAACCCCTAATAGATCCACAGGATTTACACCATATTTTATGGTCTATGGAGCAGAAGCGGTTATGCCCAGCGATATCATACATGATTCACCAAGAGTTGCGGCCTATGTCGAAGCAGATAATGAAGCAGCTCGGCAGGATTCTGTGGACACATTAGAAGAGGTCAGAGATTTGGCAGCATCAAGGTCAGCGGTGTATCAGCAAGACTTGCGACGCTATCATGCCAGACGCATCAGAACCCGCACCTTTCAAGAAGGAGACCTAGTGCTGCGACTCAAGCAAGACCATAAGGGAATGCACAAGCTATCTTCTCCATGGGAAGGACCCTACATCATCAGCAAAAAACTAAACAATGGATCGTACTATCTGCTGGATGTGAGAGAAGAAAGCAGTGATCGCCATGATTTCGAGGATCGTCTAGAAGCGCCTCGCCCTTGGAACGTCGCGCAACTGCGACCTTACTACACATAAAAAAGCTAATCAGAGCTAAGTTTCATCTTTTCCAGCTGCCTATAGCTGAGTATCATCCACTAAGGGCTCTTGCTTCAAAATTGGTCGCCACCTAGGCGCGACCTGCAACACCTGTATCAGAAATCGGCCGCCACCTAGGCGCGGCCGTACCTTATGTATCAGAAATCGGCCGCCACCTAGGCGCGGCCGTATGTCTCAAACTGGGATCGCCGCCTACGTGCGACCCAACCCTATGTATAACACTCGGTTGCCACCAAGGCGCGACCTTATGTGTCATCATAAACAAAGCTGTTTATAGCTATATATCATTTGTTTCTTGGGGGCTTTGTACCCTGAAACAGCCAACCTACTGGCAATTATCAAACTTACCTTAAGTCGGATTGCAACTTGCATTATGCGTCCAAAGTACTGGGGTGTGGCGTCAATCGAGCTTGATTGCCTATCATGGCCGCTCTCGACCCTGAACACACATGTTCCTAGGAAATACTGAGTCGCGCGAGTGCCCACTTAATGGATTCAGAAAGGCCTAACTAGAGGTCAATGTACTGCTTATAGTACGGCAACACCAATTGCAATTGCTTATATCTTAACAATTGTTTCTTATCTATGACATCAAGCTACAGGTGACGATCTTCAAAACCTCTGAGAAGAATTGAGATGATTGTCAAATCACATCAGCTCAATCCTTGGGGGCTACAGCATATTGTTATCAAAAATTTGAAGATTGGTCATCATCAAGTGTTGAAGCTATCAGGCAAACCTTGACAGAGTAAGAAGCTCACGAAGTCAGATGCATTTTCAAGGCCGCCCCAAAAGTGCGGTAAAAGCCAGTCCAACGTGATCATGAGTCGCAGAGCAAGGAAGTGCAAGCCAGAAAGAAAAAAGTGCAGCCTAAACGTCCAAGGAACCTTTCAAAGTCAAGAAAACATATCAAGATATTCCATGAAGTTCAGGCTACACTTGGGGGCTAATGTCGGGGGAATAATTAACCCGCGACTTATTCAAGGCCAAAACGGCGACTTCATGATCACGCTATTATTGGGCCACGTAAAAGATGGGCCGATCAAGGATCGCGGCCTGCCAAAGGAAGGCTCCAGAAGGTCGGTGGTAAAACTTGCCTTGGATGACAAGCTTGCAATCGGCTTCGTGTAGAACTCTTGTAACCTAGCGAGCCTCTGTGTATATAAAGAGGACTCGCAGGACTTAGACAGGGTCAAGCTATCAAGCCCTAAAACCCTAGCTCTTACGGCGAGTTCCCAGATCGGATCGCCTCCATTGTAACACCACATATATCATATCAATACCAATCTAGGGTAGGCAGGAAGTAGGTCTTTACCTCACATTGAGGGGCCGAACCTGGGTAAATCTGTGTTCGTCCTTGTTCCTGCGATCCCAAGCTCGGAGACGATTGACTCGCGCAAATCCCACACCTACGAAGTCATCCATGACATCTGACGTGACAAACCCACGACACTAGTGGAGAGTCCCCTAGCCACACATCCTCCCAGAACCTTGTGTTCTCGCCGTTACCAATTATAAAATAGCCACGTTGCAAGAAATCCTCCTTCATTTTCATAAGTCCTTTCCAAAAAGGAGAGTCAAAAGGTTGGACTGTCACTTGAGACAAGGATTTTGAATGTAAATATTTATTATGTAAGAGTTCTTGCCATACGCCTTGTTCATTCATTAGTTTAAACAACCATTTGCTTAAAAGACATTTATTTTTAATTTCGAGAACTTCAATACCAAGGCCCCCCTGATCTCTAGGTCTACAGATAATATTCCACTTCGTAAGGCGATATTTCTTTTTGTGACCATCACTCTGTCAAAAAATCTCGATCTATAAAAATCTAATCTTTTCCGCACTCCCTTTGGAATCTCGAGAAAAGATAGCATAAACATGGGCAAGCTAGTAAGAACCGAGTTTATTATAATTAACCTATATCCATAGGAAAGTAGCTTACCGATCCAACTGCTCAGTTTTCGCTCAAAACGATCTTCAATTGGTTTTCATTCTCCATTTTTCAGTTTTTGAAAATGAATTGGTATTCCCAAATACTTGAATGGGAAAGCTCCAGGTTCACAACCGAACAACTGGATATATTTATCTTCCACTGTCTTGGCTTGTCCAAAACAGTAAAGTTCGATCTTATGAAAATTGATCTTAAGACCCGATAGTTGTTCAAAAATACAAAGAATTAATTTGATGTTTAGCGCTTTATCCAAGTCATGCTCCATAAAAATGATTGTATCGTCCGCATACTGCAATATAGAAACGCCACCTTCTACCAGATGAGGTATGAGGCCTCCTAAGTCCTACTTGTCCATCTTCTTTTGCTCGATTAATTAAGATAGCCAACATATCCGCAACCACATTGAATTATGTTCGGTCTTGTTACTACTCTCAACGTTCTATTCCAGTTGACTCACCTACATGTAGAGCATCTCCACTCGTGGCGCCTAAATGGGCGCTCAAAGGCCGTCCGGACGGGCCTTTTGGGCGCGGTCCGGACGAGCTGCATGCTATGTGCGCCGTCGCTACCCACTCGTGGTGGCCATTTTTTTGTAAACTAAAGATGCGACGATTTTCATTAAAATTTTAGGAATTTTTACAAATTTGAATGAAAATTAACAAAATTGAATCCTAAACCTAATCTAATGGCGGTAGTAGCGGTCAAAGGAGGCGTAGTCATCCTCCTCCTTCAACTTCTTGACGCCGCCGCCGCTGGTCCCTGCTCCGTCGTCCTCCTTGCCGCCGCTAGGCCCAGCGTCGTCGTCGCCGCCGGTGAGGTCGAAGTAGGGCACACCATTGGACTTGGCGTGCTCCAAAACCGACCACGTACAGGCAGCCGCCTTGTCGAGCGGCGGCACGTCCCTGGATGAGCTCGAGGAGGAGCGGTGACAGCTCCGGCTCCGGCTTCACCTTCTTCGTCGGCTCCGGCTTGGGCGCGAGCAGTGGCGACGAGCGGGAGCGGGATGAGGTCGCCGAGCGTGAGGAGGATGATGCCGTGCGCGATGTGGAGTGTGACGGGGACGACGCCGTGCGCGGTCCCAGCGGCTCGTCGTCGGAGGAGGAGGCGCCATCGACCGGCGTTTGGAGGAGGGAGCCGCCGTTGCGGATGTACTCCATGACGGCGTCGAGCATGCGCCCGGGCACGCCCCAGAACAAGTCGCGCCCGGCAGTGTTCTTGTCCCGCGACGGCGCTCCAGGGCCGTTCCAGCAGTTCATCTCCTCGTTGAATGCCGCGCGGAACGTCGCCTCATAGTGGTGTAAGTTGCTCGGGTCCGATGGATCCCACTAGGGCTCCGCCGTCAGCTCCCGCCAGTAATGGGCGAGGGTGGCCTGACGGAAGACCCGGTTGGTCCGCACCAGCGCGTGCGGCACCGGGATGCCGCTGACGGAGAGGGACCAGCGGCCTAGGGCGCGCATGACCGGCGGCGCCGGGTAGCCGTTGTCGCGCAGCACCTCCGCCTGCTCGAGGAAGAGGGTGTGTGGCCCAAAGCCGTTCGCCGCCGCGCCTCCGGTGCACCTCCAGCTTCCGACCATCTTCTTGCTTTGCGGCGGCAGGGGTTGCGAGAATGGGGTGTGCGACTGCGAGGGTGAGAGGGCGAGTTTTGTGACTGCAAGCGGCTTGCGGGGCCTTTTTAAGGCCACCAGAGAGCGTTGGCATTAACGCCGCCGCCCTCGAAAAGGCGCCGCATTGATGCCGACGAGCAGTGGGACGCAACGTCTCACTGCGGCCGCCGGCTGGGAAAATGAGACGTGGCAACACGGCACGCGGCTTTGACCCCCGTCGGTTGAGGTCGTTGTGCCGCTGATAGGCGTGGCCCGCGCGTCGGAGGCTGACGTGGCGTCGCGCGCGGTTTTGTCCAGCGCAGCCCAACGACTCTCCAAGTGGAGGGCGTGGGCTGGGTGTGCCAGACCAAAAATTGCCGCGCCGGACCAAAAGCTTGTTTGCGTGCCGCGAGTAGGAGCCGATTTTGGTCCGTCACGTCCCAAAAGCCTTTGGGCGGCCGTTTGGGCGTCCCGACTGGATATGCTCGTAGCTACGATTTATCTAACACCGAAACACGTTTGGATGCATGCATCCATATCTATATATGCGAATCAACTAATATGTAACTGAGGGACTACTATATTTTGATTTCTATCCATTTGAATGGTAAGATGCCAGTCAGTTCCCTTGCACTGGGTGTAGTTCTGCACGTAGGAATGGTGTATGCAAGTCTGAGCAAGATTTTATATGTTCATCTTGAAAATACTAATCTTTACTTAATGGTACTTTTAAATATAATTCTTGTAAACTCTATATACTTCTTATAAATCAAAATTCCAC
Source organism: Poa pratensis (assembly GCA_947311845.1). Classification (NCBI taxonomy): domain Eukaryota; kingdom Viridiplantae; phylum Streptophyta; class Magnoliopsida; order Poales; family Poaceae; genus Poa; species Poa pratensis. The sequence goes on along the minus strand of CAMZMU010000083.1, from coordinate 41,019,325 downwards.
TAGCTGTAATTAATTTTAGTCTATCTCAACATGTAAGCATCCACATCACTTATCTTTTAGCCAACCAATTATCCATATTATCCCACTAATATTTATTACTTATCGTCTATTTCTACGTGTAAGTATCCACATCATCTTTTCTTTTATCATCAAATTGTCCATGTCATCCTTTTTTTGCAGTTCCATTGATAAGATCACATTGTCCCGTTATGTAATTACAAAGTTAAATCTTGTGCAAGTAGGAACATCGGAATTAGTTTCGTCAACCAAGTTTACTTTTGTCCAATTATTTTTAATAAAAAAATCATATAGTTGTTATTCAAAATTATGTAATCTTCTATTCTATATGTATCACTCACAACGTTTCTAAAAACTTTACGCGGAACGTGCATGTCATCTTCATGCAAGCTATCATCCATTTCTTCAACCCGTTGATTTCAACTCATCAATATCAATCAGGTACACGCACACCTCTAAACAACAACGACATTTAAATCAAAACACACATATATTTTATGTCTATTGAATTTTGCCTCTCGTCTGGCATGATCAACTAAATCTTACATATTCCTCTAGACAAGTTCAAGTTTCAATCATTTTATTAGATTTTTTTAAAGACATACACGCTACAACGCGTGGGGTATTGTTCTTTCTTGTGTCTAAACTAGAATTGTTCCTTTTTAAATCTATTTAGATAGAAAAATCACTTTCAGTTGAGACATGGAAACTATTCATCAGACTATTATTAGTAGTGGGCGTGCGTGTGTTGAGATTTTGCATGGGAAGATATCTAGCTGTTGCCGCAACTGTACTGTCGCGTGATGGATGCATGGATGGGACGTGGACGCGGGGCCAGGCAAGCGTGCGGCATCGGTTACAACAACAGCTAGGGACAGGAGGACAAGCCTCTCGATGTGACGCCTCGTCGGGGGGACGCACGGAGCTATGTCGGCTACCTGCAGCTTACTGTTCGCTCTGCGGCGTCAACACTCGTAATAGCTGTTTCTTTTCCTCGATCGAGGCCAAGCTCAGCGAACGATTTGAAGCATGTGAGTTCTGAGACCATTCATTGCATCACTGTGCGCCTAATGGTCTTCTAGTTTTTTTTTTGAATTTTTCCACATATATTAAACCAGCAAAGAGTACACGATTACATCGATTACAAAAACAAAACTAAAAGAGACGAGCAAACCTATGAGATCTTCGATCCCTTTCTTCATCCATGACACAATCTTATACTTTTCTGAAGGTAGCCGTAGAACAACGCCGAAAACACCAAACCACAGACCTGTGAATACCATCGAAGGTTCTCCCTTTTTAATTTTGAGCCGCAATGCCAAGGTTTCGTGCACGCACGTAGCCATTAAATTAATCAAGCAACATCGGCAAGAGCACCACCACTGATATTTCAGGGACAAATAACCGAACCACTTTGTCGACGTCGTTGGAAGCCGAGAGAATGAATCACCATTGCCGAAGACGTAGTAGACAGGATAGATATTGCGAGGACAAACCTTCTCGCGGCAACCATGAGAAACAATTCAAGATTGATCTGGCGAAGCAAGATCTGAAGAACCATACCTAGACAGACTTAATCTTCCAAAGCCACCATTGACATCGGGAAGGATATCTCGCCGTCGAACGAAGCGTGGAATATCACTTATTGCAGACGATACCATCTCCATTAACGAAGAAGATGACAACCAAAACCAAGCTCTAATATTAAGGACCTTCGTATAGCGCCGTGCGCAGGTCCGAGGTCCCCACCCCTCCTAGTGCCAGAACGGCAACTAGAGGAGGCGAGGACTCGTCAAATCTTCGCCGGTGGCGACGATGAAGCTGCAGATGACGCCGGCGGTGACGGCTAGGGTTGAAACCCTAGCCGCCGCCACAATCGCCCCAAGATCGCCTCGCGAGTCTCCCTCCTCCGTACGTACCGGTTCGCTCGATAGTTTCATTTTAATGGTCTTCTTGTTGCTACTTCTCCGTTTTTCTAAATACTACTCCCTCCGTTCCAAAATAATTGATTTGGTTTTGTCCAAATATGGATGTATCTATACTTGTTTTATGTCTAGATACATCCATGTGTAACAAAATGTGTGTCAATTAAATCCGAACGGAGGGAGTAGCTGGGTGCGAGTAGGATGTGCTTTGGTGCGAGAAATATACAATTAATATAGTAAATCGAATCAAAATTAAATTTTGGCAAAGTCGAACAAACATAATAACCCTTGAACTATTCGTTTCCCTTTAAGTATCCGCAACTGCTCAACTAGATCGACCAACAATTTCCTGTGCTTGGCGAGAAATTCAGCAAACTCAGCCAAAATGACTTGATGTTGCCCGGCAAGAGAGACACTATCCATAATTATGTTGTGCGTGATAACACAATATTTTATAAACTCGTACATTTGATCACACCAAAATAACCAGAAAAAACTTAGAGCACACCAAAATGCCAGCTCTATATCATTCTTACACCTCTCTTATTGTGTAGCAAGGTATGATTTTTTTTGTTATTTTCAAGGTTTAGTACTATCCTCAAAAATGTCGCCAATAATGTTAGCTGTAATCGGTTAGATAGTACCCCATGTTGTATTGCTGGCCATCGATCTTATAGTTGCATTTCAGAGCTTAGCTTTCATCAAGTCTTGCACACGTTGGAGACATTGTAGCACATTGATATCATTGTAAGATCCTACCATGCCAAAAAAAAGTGTCAAATCCACACCCATAATCTGTCAAATCTCATGTATGATATTGCATTCTCCAACATCATTTTTATACAACCCTTGCCAAGTAAATGGACAGTTTTACATTCTCAATGCATGCAACAATATATACTTTCAAGCATCACAAAAAGATCCTCTCGCTACACCTTCTATCATGAGACGAGTTGTGTCTGCTGCATTTGGTGCTCTTAGATCTCGTCCACCTGGAGGGCGATGTTTGGAGGAGATGGCATCTCGGGCTCCAGTCTCTCCAGCTCGGACAACAGTGAAAGTTGCGGGTGTCGCTGATGGAGAGCCGCGACAACTCGGGTGATCGCCTGCCGGATCGCCTGCTCTCCTGTCGGGTGAGGGGTTCTGCTCACCCGCTCCCGGATGCCGCCAACAAGCGTCGCCACGTACTCCAGGAACGCGGGATAGTGCGCGAAGGTGCGGGAGTGATCATCTCAGAGGACGGGCGGAGAAGACACCCCCAGATATGTGAACTCCTTCACAATCTTTGAAGACCAAGTGTACATCTCGAGCAAGATGTTGTTATCCTCGCGCTGGTGAAGCTTGAACTGATGCCGCTCTTTCTCAAGAGCCGCCTTGGTCTCCGCCAGTTCAGCCTGCACCGTTTTGAGCTAGTTGGACATTTTCTCGTTCTGGTCCCAAGCAATTTGCGTCTGTGACTTGGACGCTTCCATCGCCGCGCAGCCGGTGGCCAGTTCTAGAGTCTCAGCTTTCCGGATGACGCTCATCCGAGTGGTGGCTTCATCCCTGAATGCCAACGCCTCCTTCAAGTGTGGATCTGCTTCTCCAACTCGGCGCGACCAGCAAGCGCGGCTTCTCGGTCTTCCTCGGCACGAGCGAAGGCCTCCCGCTGTACATCAATGGTGTTGGCGCTGGATTCTACCTGCCGCCTCAACTCATCCTTCTCATCACGGGCTCTCCGAAAGTCCAGCCTCGCCTGCCTGAGACGCTCTCGCTCATATTCAAGATCTCCAGCTAACCTCCTGAGACGCCTATCCTGGGAATCGATGATCTTGTATTTGGCCCGTAAGGCCTCTGCGTTCTCTAGCTCAACTTCCTGGCGGATCCACCCCGCCGCGTTCTCCATCCCCTGTTCCAGGCGGTCCTCATCTTGGAACGCTCTCAGTTGGAACTGCTCCACGACTTCGAGGTGGGCTCGTTCCTGATCTTCGAGACTGCGAAAACGCCGCTGCAGCTCTTCTTCTCGGTGAGCTACTCTAAGCTCGCGAGCGTTGAGCATCTCCTCGTCCGCAGCCAGCCTCATATCTCGAGCATGCGAGTTCTCCCCGTGATCAGGGACAGCCACCGTTTGCTTCTCGATCTCGGCACGAGCTAAGGCAAGGAACTCTTCGGCACTGGAGAACGCCTTCAAGAAGCTGTCCGCCCACGCATCTTCCCTCAGGAGGGTGAGGTAACCGCGGGCCTCGTCACGACGGCGCCGCGCGAGGACTGACCAGTTTCAGTCCCGCGCTCTTGGCGGGGTTCCGGGGGCTCCACATCGAGCCTGCTCCCGGGAGACTCCGCCCCCTTAGGATCTGCACCAACAACGGCGAGTAAGCTTTCAAGGGCCACGCTACGTCCACGGAAAGACAACGGCCAGAACTTTGAAAGAACTTACCCGGGGACAACAAGGAAACCGCCGGCACTCCCGCCGGGCGGGTTGGCTCTCGAACCCGGGGAAGGGGAGTCCACACCACCATCACCCCCGACTCCTGGGCACCCCGCTGCGGAGAGAGAGCATCAGGAAGGGTCTCGGCTGGAGCCGGGGGCTCCTCCATGTTCGTGGCGGAGCTTTCCGCGGCTTCTCCTGCTTCGACGTCGTCTTCGACCCGACGGCACTTCCGGGAACTTTCGGTTTCCGGGGACCTGCGAGCAAAGCAAGACATCACGCCATTGGAACATCAAGCAAGGATTCACAACTTTGGGTCAAAAGGACTCTGACTTACCTTCGAGTCCGCTTGGCTCCGGAGACGCTCCAGCTTCTCTCCGCCAAAGTATCGGAAAGATCCGGCAATGACAAGCTATCCTCGACACCTTCGTCGACCAGGAGCGGAGGTGGAAGGGTTTGAGTGCGCTGGCTGCTTCAGGAGCGGCTCCACCATGACACCCTCATCCCTCGCTAGGACTTCCCTCACATCTTGGGGAGGCGCAAAGTCTGCACACCCGACAGGCTCATCCGAACGAGTTCTTCTTCGACTTCGTTGTCAGAGGGACCTGGCTCCTCCGGGGAAACATCCCCGCGAAGCAAGTCAACAGCTACGAAGGGCCCTCGTCCAAGTGCACCTTTCTGCTCAGGAACAGGAAGAGGATCCAGGAATTCGGTGCCGAAGACCCCAAACACATTGCATTCCGGCATGGGGACCCGGCACCCACATTGCTTGAGCCTTCAAAGAGGAGAAGAACTTTCGGCGGAAGATGATGAGGAACACCCGGGAGCAAGAAGAGCATCTTGCTTGACCATTCCTTCCACTGCAAGAGGAATCCAATCCTCGGCCGAACCTCCCACAGCGGCCGGGACCTGTGCTGCATCGGGGCGACCCCTCTCTGGATGAAGTCACCCACAATTGCGGTGCATGTCAGCTTTTGATTGCGAAGCTCAGCAAGCTTTTCAATAATTGGGAGGAGGGCCAGACCTTGGGAGCTCCTATCTTTGGAGTTGGCCAGACGCTCGGCAGGAAAGGATGGCGTCAGGAGGTGGGGGCTAAAGTCTCCCACCGAAATGAAGTACCAATTATGCCTCCACTCCCCCCAGTTAGGGTTGAGTTTCACGATTGGATACTGGTGCGCCGACGACCTCCTGAGGCGGAAGGTGACTCCACCGGCGATCCACTTTGACTTTCCTAGGCGAGGAACGAAGAAATGGCGGAACAGAGCCACCGATGTCATTGCCCCAACGAATGCCTCACACGCGTAGGCGAAGGAGGCTAAGATCAACACCGCATTCGGATGCAGATGAAGCATGTGCAGCCCAAACGCCTCCAGGACGACGATGAAGAACGGCGAGAAAGGGGGCAGCAGCCCCTTTACCGAAAAATTGTGGAAGGTGACCACTTCACCTTCCTGCTGAAGGCCTTCTCCGGGACGGATCCTCACTTCTTCACCACCGCGGAATTCCGAGGCTAGCGCACGGCGGGCGTGGCCTACCTTCCTCTCATCCGAGTATGTGCTGGGGGAAAACATGGCATGCGCCACTCTCTTCGGAGTAGGGGCGGCGGCGGCGCGAGAAGCTTCAATCACCGCCTTCTCTGCTACAGATTGCTTCACCTTTCGCACCCCTCCCCTCTCTCGCTTAGGCGCCATGAGCGGGAGAGAGCGGACGTCCCGGAAGAAGTCCTCGGCGGCCGGAGAAGGGGGGCGGCGCTCGGCGAAGAAGAAGAGACGGATTTTCGGAGGCGGCGATTTGGGGATTTCGGAGATACCGACTGACGTGGGGATCGAGGAGGCGTTCCGCTTCAGGCACTCCCTCCCGTTGGATTCAAGATAGACGTTGGCCATCCGTGCGAACCGCAACGTTCGCCGTGACCAAGTCAGAGAAGACTCGGGGGCTCGTCTCTACTTCATCCTGGCGAGCCTCCGGCAAAGCAGACAAGACAAGGCGCCGGGGACCCACTTTGGCCAACTCTTTGGCCATAGCCCCGGCAGCAGCTGAAGCAAGAACCGCCGGGACCATGCCCGGGGGCTACTGTCGCAGCAGTGGAACATGGGGTTCCCCTGATGCTGCCAAAGTGGGTCCACGACCTGGGCCCACCAAGAAGATGGACAAGACAAGGAGTCAAGACCGGCAGGTGGGTCAGCCCATCTGCCCCAAGGAAACCCGACAAGTTCGACATCGACGCGCTACGGCTAAGGACCAGGTGACCTTCCGGGTACCCGTCACCCGGTGAACAAGGCGGAGTACCCACGGGTCCGTGCGCCTGGCGGGAGGTCAGGCGTACCCCCGGGTTACTCCCTCCGTACGGCTGAGAGGATAAGCACGCCAGCTCGTGCTGGAAGCTGGTAGAAGACTTGGGCGCCAAGACGTAGGACGCGCCCCCAGTGACGTCTCCCCGAGCGTGGTTGGTGGGGAGGACAGGCTTTGCCCATCCCACTTTTCCCCAAGGGCGGACGACCACACCACCCCACAGAGGATACTTGGAGGAGAAGAGGCCACGTCTCCTACAAAGACCACCGATGGGTTTTCCCGCCTAAAACCCCTCACGATACTCGCGTGCCCATGTCGGATCCCCTTAGCCTATAAAAGGAGGACCGAGGCACCGGCGAGGAGGGAGGGAGCATAGAAGTTGGATCCAAGCTGAAGACTAGACTAGGGTTTGGAGGGTAGAGAGAGAGGTGATCTCCGCAGGGCAGGATCTGCTCTTCGTCTACCTCCGGCCGGAACTCTGCCGGGTTCACCCCTGAACACCCTTGTAAACCACACCATGATGAACACCTCAATCCAGACATGCAGGAGTAGGGCTTTTAGCCTCCGGGCGGCCTGAACCTGGGTAAACTCTGCGTGTCTCTGTGTTGTTTGCTTGCTTGTCCCGACGAAGAACTCGGCAGTCTTACTCCCGGGTAAGGCGTCTCCCAGCCTCCTTCACGCCCCGTGCCGAACCTAAAAACGGGGTATCCTTGACTCCCGGTGTCCGTGATCCGAGACACGACAAAACCTTTTGGTCAATACTCTGGTATGTTAGCTTGTGTTATTTTTCTTACAAACTCAGTAATTCATATATTTCTAACTTACTGTACTCGTCTCTTTGATCAGAGTGTAAACAGATTGTTAAATGCTGCGAGCCAGCCCTTTTGAAGACCATATTTAACGATCTGAGAGATGTCAGCTTTTCAGAAATGAATGCAATATCTTTCACTTTATTCAAAGAGGCCACAAGGGAATTAGATCCTGATGAGTTCTCTGAGATCTCTCAGTTCTACGTGCGCAGGATTGAGGATGATAGTATAGATATAGAATCTCTGGTATCATTCACACTTTTTTTTTGCAATTACTCATTCCTGATACTCTGCCGTCATTTACACTTTCCTGATACAATGTTCATGTTATTTATGTCAGCATCTCAAGATTCAGGTAGTAGATGGTTATATACTTCCATTACAAGGGACATGTCGTCTATACGCGAGAGACTTTGTCGAGATCATGGGAACATATCGCATAATAGAAGATTACGTCGAGTTCATTGGGAACTGGGATCTATTCTTCGAACAAGCGCAGATTCACTTTGGTGATCTCTTCGCTATCAAGGTGCAGATCCAGAAGGAGCACATCAAGCTGAAATTTGAGAAGGTCAGCGACGATGTCCAGGAGACCAGCAAAGAGATCAAACAAAAAGTCAAAAAAGAGATTAAAAAAAGAGATGAAACAAGAGTGACAATATTACTATGCTATGTTCTTGTTAGGAAGTATTTTGTTCAGTGACTACTCTAAATAGGCTTTTATACTTGTAATCGTGGCAAGAAATATTTTTGTTTTTATCCTAGAACATGTGTGGCATCTGGCTTTTTTTTGCCGCTGAGGTTACTGGTCGAGTCCCGGGAGTCGGCAGGACTGACCTTTATGTACTGGTCGATTCCAGGGAGTCGGCCGGACTGAATTTCTCTGTCTCACTGCCTGTGGATCCAGCCGACTCCCTGGAGTCGGCGTGACCTGCGTTCTTCCGGCAACTCAATAGAAAAGACAACCGAGACGACACGGCTGGTTGTAGGAAAGAAGTCTCCCACACACTGTCTCTATTTTGCCTGTCTTTCAACGCCGAGAAGGTACTTGAAAAAATGAAACCAAAAACAAATGAAATGGACGGCAGAACCATATAGCATGAGAAACTCATCGTGGAGTCGGCAACCACCGAGCCGGCAGGACAGATACCCGATGCGAACTAAGAAACCGTGACCACTCCCTGCATTAAATGATCCCCAACCTGATCTCAACGGGAAGAAACATGACCGGAAGAACAGCAAACGGATTCCATGGATACACGGCACAGGTCGACAGAAGCACGACGGAGCAAGAAAATCGAGGAAGAAGAAAAGGGGGAAATGAGAGCTGCGGTAACCATCCGATCTAGAAAACAACCTATATACCCCGTTCCCTGAAGCACTGTATTTAGGTCGGTAACCACTCGGAACCAATGGCGAGCCAGCAGCGTGACGCGAATTCGGGCCTTCTGACTACCAGCACAGTGCAACGTACCAGCCAACGAATGGAGGGAGGCCTAGGTTCTTGTTAGGATGTATTTTGTTCAGTGACTACTCTAAATAGGCTTTTATATTTGTAATCGCGGCAAGAAATATTATTGTTTTTGTCCTAGGACATGTGTGGCATATGGCATTTTTTCGCCGCTGAGTTTACTGGTCGAGTCCCGGGAGTCGGCAGGACTGACCTTTATGTACTAGTCGAGTCCAGGGAGTCGGCCGGACTGAATTTCTCCGTCTCACTGCCTGTGGATCCAGCCGAGTCCCTGGAGTCGGCGTGACCTGCGTTCTTCGAGCAACTCAATAGAAAATACAACCGAGACGACACGGCTGGTTGTAGGAAAGAAGTCTCCCACACACTGTCTCTATTGTGCCTGTCTTTCAACGCTGAGAAGGTACTTGAAAAAATGAAACGAAAAACAAATGAAATGGACAGCAGGACCATATGGCATGCGAAACTCATCGTGGAGTCGGCAACCACCGAGCCGGCAGGACAGATACCCGATGCGAACTAAAAAACCGTGACCACTCCCAGCATTAAATGATCCCCAATAAGACTGCGAGTATGGTAACTCCAACATAGACAGGTCAGCAACCAAGACTAGTTTAAAAAACAGAACAACCAGTAAAGATGAATAAAAACGATAGACTAACGTAAGATTTATACTTCTATTTATTGAATTAATCCTCATCTTATTACACTTAAAACGCTTATTAATTAACCATAGAAAACACCTTTAAAATATGCAAATGGAAAACTAAGTTCAGATCCTTGCTATTCAGCCCAAATGAAGCTTTGGTTAATTTTTTATTTTTTTTCAAAAAAAATCTAAACCATACATCTGGGTTTCCTTGAAATTTCAACGACCTCGTGGTACCTCATCTGTGTGAAGGTTAATAAATTATTTCTTAACCTTTAAAACAGTTGATAAAGGTCGCTGGAGGGCACTAACAACAATCTTCCAGCCAACTTAAAAATGGTTGATCAAAGATGGTTTAGGATACATGGCATGAAAATACATTCAGACGGAGATGTGGCGGTGGTGGTGGCGTCGGCGTGACCTTCTCCGTCCCACTACTCGTCGACCCCGCCGACTTCTGTCCGCCGAATACAGGGAGTTGGCAGGACTGACCTTTTCCGTCTCACTGATAACCTCCAAGAGCAAGGGATCACTGTAGCCCCTCTCAATGTGAAAGTAAGGTATCGATCCACAGGAGCAAGAAGAAAAAGTTATCTATTCCCTACAACTAAAGTGTCACAAGTTTTAGTTGATTATGCACTAAACAAGTTTGGAGAACAAGGTGGTTGATGGATGGAAGTAACCAAGCAAGAGTGTAAAAGTGTCCCAATCCTCTTCAATGCAAGAGGACAAGACAAATGGTAGCAAACAAAAGCTCTCAAAGAGAGAGAAAGCCCAATCCCCTATGCAGCAAGAGGACAAGCTCAAGTGTAAGTTTCTTATAGGAACAATGGGCATGGGTTCATGGGTTCACTTAATCCTCTCTCCCTCATCTACTGTGATTATCATGTTATAGATAAAGTACACACAATTGTCATGTTTTAATGGTAGCTTTTATAACGGCTATATGTCCTAAAACACATAGTTGAAAGAAATACTCATTTGTGTTGCTAGGTCGCCCTCGTAAGGCTAGCGTGGTTGCTCTCACTCCCACATCATACTTCTAAGTATGACAAATCACAAAAGCTCCAACACAACGGTAAATGCATAACAAATCATCTCACACCACAATATTCACCACAAAGGTATTACATAGATGATCGTAATCATGTTTGGCAGCTCATACGGTACTAATTAGTGAAACTCAAGAGAGAGGAGAGATACAAAAGTTACCACCACAAACCCTAGTCCAGGGGGTGGACTACTCCCCCTTCATCATGGTGATGATGGTGGAGAAGTTCTTGTTGTAGATGTTGATGATGAACACGCCGGAGGGGGGTGGAGCCCTCCGGAGGTGACTCCGGCAGCGTTTCCCCCCTCCGATCTTCTCCGGTGGCAGCCTTCTGACTCTCTGTTTCGTGGTTCTGTGTTTCTCCGCCGCCGCCTTCCAGAGAACGTCGGGGGGCCTTTTTTATAGGCGTTTTTAGGTCAAGACGGAGTCGGTGGAGCAAAGATCAACGGCAACGGAGCCTCGAGGGCCAAAAGAGTGGGCCCCACGCGGCCAGGTACTGTGGCCGCGTGGGCCACCCCCTTTTGGGCCTCAGGCCTCCGTTTGCTTGCTTCCTTCGCCCACAGGTCTTCTTCCTTCCAAAAAATGACGCCCCTAAATTTGCAGGTGATTTGGACAACGTTTGGGTCCCTGAAACATTAAAATACAAAACTAGGGTTTTCTGCCTGTGCAGGGTTAATTCCATAAAAATAGGAAATCATTAAGATATTTCCAAAATCATGATAAAACATTGATATAACCCTTATATGATGCAAATATGATTGGAATATGAGTAAATAAAGTGCAAAGTTCATGTATGCATTTTACATGCATCACTCACTGCTCGTCCATCACGTCGACTCCAGGCTGTCGACTCCAGGGAGTCGGCAGGACTGACCTTCTCCGTCTCACTGCTCGTCGATCCCGCCGACCACAATATTTTTAAAACATGAACATATTGGCAAAGCTGTGATGTCAGATGGCCTAAAATAAACATATTCCGTGTCGCTATCCAAGAACCTCTTCAACCAGTGAATCAACAAAAAAATTCAAAGAAAACCAGGAAAGGCAAGAAATAAGACGAAGTAAAATAATAGCTCCCCAAAAATAAAGGAAACCCGCACATATAAACAAATAAAATATGGAAACAAATCAAGACGGGGAAAAACGAAAGTGACACGAGAGCGATATTGTCTCGAAAATCAAAGGAAGAAAAACAGAATAAAAACGACGACCCGAGTGCACAGCAAAAGTAACAAACACTAAACAACACGTATCCACCACACGAGAAGCGACGGGAACAAAGTACAGAGAGAAAACAGGGGAACAAAAAAACAACCAGATCTGAAAATCCGACGTTAACCAAAAGAATGGCAAACCAATAAACCGACGACCTGCGAACAAACAGAGAAAACAAAAAATAAATAATAACGAAAAAATGATACGAAGGCACACCAATAAACTACTAAATAATACAGATCCAGCACAGGACCAGCAAGATAAACAAATAAGGAAGAACAAACAGATTAACACAGTTGGAAAATACAACCTAATCTCAACGGAACCAACCTTAACGGTAAGAACAACAGACTACTAAGCCGACCAGCTCCAACGGGGAACCGGCAACGCCCACCAACCAGGATAACTCACCACCTAAATAAGCGGAACCCAAAACAAAAACACACACGTCTGAGATATTCCCTAATATGAGACCGACCTGCAAAAAAAAGATTGGCAAAAGAGGTCAGAATAGTAATATAAAAAACACGAAAGAAACCAAACAGCGAGAACACAAAACAAAATTGCACGAGAATGATCTGGGAAAAAAAACGTGTGAAACAACGAACAAACAGAGCGCAAAAGCAACGAACAACTAAATAATACGGATCCAGCACACGACCAGCAAGATAAACAAATAAGTAAAGACAAACAGATTAACACGGCAAGAAAGCACAAACTAATCTCAACAGAACCGACTTGACCGGAAAGAACTGACCAGTAAGCCGACCAACTCCAACCGACCAGTAAGCCGGCCAGCTCCAACGGGAAGACGGCAACATCCACCAATCAGAATAACTCATTGCAGAAATGACATAAACAGGAAGCCAAAAGAGAAAAAAAAAAACACCCACGCATGAGATATTCCCGAGTAAGAGAACGCCCTGCAAAGAAAAAAAAACAGAAGTGGTCATAAAACTAATATAAAAACACGAAAGAATAGCTTGGTCTCAGTTTGTCCACTTTCTGCATCTTGCTGATTATCTTGCGACGCATCTGTTATTTATGTTAGATAGTCACATACACGACAAAAAGTCACTTGTAACCAGTACACACTAACGGTTTAGGCCACATATTTTACAAGCAGCACAACTTGCTGTTGTGACATGCCAGGTTACAAGGATACAAACTAACGGACCAAAAGTAGACTAGCTATTACTGATTTCTTTTCTCTTCATCTATGTTTAACTTTGCTTTCAAGGTAGGAGCAGCTGAAGACCAATGTGAGCTCAGCAAATAGATTACGATCTTCGCCTGAGATTGATGGGATATCCTTTCAGGGTTCGAGTGGTGGGAAAGAAGACAAGCCTATCTTCCTCAGCTGCTTCCCAACTGCAAATTCATTGGTCAAGATGCACGAACGAATCAGAGTGGCATCTAGTTTGGAACTTCATTTGCAAAGATCTAGACACTAACACTAAAAAACTGAGTACATCTTGAATGAAAGATAAAGATGGCTTACCTAAAACGCATTACAAGATGATGGAGGAAAACAGAGATGACAACACGAGCAAGCTCATAGCCAGGGCACAACCGGGGTCCACCACCAAACGGAGTAAACAGGTTCGCCCCGACCTCATTCTGAAGTTTATTGTTCCTCTGCACCAGCAACAAAATGAGCACATAGTACCATGAAACTGTTTGCTTCTGCATGCATTGGCTTAACTTCTTTACTCAATGACATACAGAATAAGTAGGCCAGTCCCAATTTAAGGAGTACCTGCCATCTCCAAGGGTCAAACATCCTGGCATTCTCATAGTGCTCGGTATTGAGGTGCACAGCGCGGAATGAAGCGAAAATTTTGCACCCCTTCGGAATAGTGTAGCCTAAACAATGAATAAAGCAAATGTTGCACATTAGCGATGGTTCCTGGCCAAAAGGTTTTGAAACCTTGGACGTGTTTACGGAAATACCTTTGAAATGAATATCAGTGTTTGCTCGTCTGAATACGCCACTAATGATGTTAGCCACACGAAGTGTCTCATTTATCACCTGCAGAATGTTATCCTTTATTACGATGTGAAAATTCCAGTATGATAAATGTGGTGGCATCGCGTTTTTGGCATGCTATAGAAACAAATTTGAGAATACAGGGACATTCGAATCATTACACATTGGGTGAATGTCATTGACTTGTAATCGCTCCACTCTAGGGGTTGGTTTTCGCCTTTCATCTTTGTCATATCTTCATGCTCTTTCTGTAAAGTCACCAAGACATCTGGATCAGTTGCACATGTATGGAAGCAGAATATCACCGAAAACAATGAGATAACGTATAATTGCTTAATTTACTGAGAGCAATAAATTTAGAAGAGGTTCGGATATTCAGTCCCATTATGGTTGGTTCCTGCTAAGAATTCTCACTTTTACCGTTACGGCTAGGTTGGACAGATTTGGAGACAAAACTGTGAAAGGAATAGCAAGAAAAAGGCCATTTCTATGCATAGACCATGTGCAAACATGCCCTTCGAAGAAAAGAATTTTGTGTTCATATCAGACCTATTGATGGATTATAGGCAGATAAAGGATCAGTCATTAAACCTTTTAAGTAATAAAATCCCTTTATCAAAACAAAAAAAAGGATCAGTCAACATCACATCTGTCCGAAACCAGGATGCTAATAGTTAGAAACAAATTGAACAATAATCTTGTAATTAACAAACTATTATCTGAATTCAGAAACTGCACTTGAGGTCGACCCAAAAAACAACAAGACTGCAGCAGCACATTTTCTGTTGGATGAGAGCTGATGCATGAAAGGTTTACCTAACCAATCCCCCAATTATAAAAAGACATTACGAAATCGGTTGACAAATCCACCTAGGGTCCGACCTTATTTGACGGTACCCACTACCACACGTGCACACGAATTGACAAATTACCAAACAATTCACATGATTTACTCCATACCTTAAGCTGTGCCAGCGCCGCCGGCGTCTCGGTGAGGAACTTGACGGCGACGGTCATGAGGACGGGCGTGGTCTCATACCCAGCAACCAGCAGGGACAGGCAGAAGTCCACCATTTCCTCCTCCGAGAAGCTCCCACCCTCTGCCTCAAGAAGCTCCTCCACCATGTCCTTCTTCTCCCTCTTTGCCTCCATCTCCTCCGGCACTCTGCTCTCATCTGCTCTCTCCTCCATCCTTTTCCTTATCACCTCCCTCAATGCTCCGGCCACCTTCTTCCTCGACTAAAGCAAATCAGATAACGGAAAAATTACGGCAAACGCACATCAACAGCACATACAAATTTGTGCACACGGCAATGTTCATATGAAAGGGGAGGGACGAAGGAAAGTGGACGAGCACCTTGAGGGCCTGGCCGTAGGTGGTGAAGGGGAGGAGTGAGGCGAAAGGGAAGGGGATGGAGAAGAAGCCGTCGATGAGCTTGACGTACTCGCGGCGGAGGCTCTCGGTCCAGGGCCCGGGCTCGATGCTGACGAGCTGCTTAACGGTGAGGTTGAAGGTGATCTTCTTGGCCTCGTCGAGGAGGCGGACGGTGGCGGTGGGCTCCCACTGGCGCATGGTTGCGAGCACGAGGCGGTCTATGTGCGCGAGGAGAGGCGGCGAGGCGGGGCGTCCGAGGCGGGTGAGGGTGAGGGAGTGGAGGCGCTTGTGTGCGGCGCCGCGGGTGAGGAGCAGGGAGTGCGCGCCGAGGAGCGTGGTGATGGAGGAGGGGTAGCTGCAGCTGACGGCACGGCCCTCGGCGGCGAGGAGGAGGCGGTTGAAGGCCGGGTCGGCGGAGAAGACGGTGCGCTCGCCGAAGACGTGGGTAGTGAACACGCCGCCGTGCCTCGCCACGCGCTCGTCGATGAAGGGCTCAGGGTCGGGCGTCTTGTACGCCGAGATCAGCCGCAGCGTCTCGCCGATCAGGGGCAGCCCCCTGCTCCCCGGCGGTAGCCGCGGCCTCTGCTTCCGGCCCCCAGCCGCGCGCCCCACAAGGAACCATCTGAATACCAGCGCGACGACGACGGCGGCAACGGCAGCGGCAGCGGCGAGTAGCTGCAGCGCGCCGGCGTCCACGGCCATAATAGCCGTGGCCATGGCCGTGTGCGTTTTGGCTTGGTTGGGTGGGGAGTGGGGCTCAGATTGGTGACACTGCGACAGCCAGAGGAGGGAGGGGCATGTTTCGGGGCTTTTCTAGGTGGGTTTAAATAAAAAATAACTAGCTGGGTGGCCCGCGCAATTGCGCGGCTAGTGATGATATATAATGGAACTCTTATATATAATGTTTCATTTTTCTCCTTGATACTATATTTAAAAATATATATAATGCATAAAAGTTTAGAATGATTTATGATACTCACTTTTTTAGCTTTCCACTATTTCCACGTTTCGAGATAGGATAAAACATATGTACATGTAAATGTTATATGACAGTAACAACAGTATTCATGTACACTAAGAAGCTTTCAAATTTTAAAGAACGTTCCATTTATTGTATGTACATCATGTTTGAGATGACAGTTATCAAAACTAATATTATTTTTAAAATAAATTGCAATATAAGAAACTTCATTTCAAAGATAAGTCAAATAGTAATCAAAAGTTATTAAACAAAAAAGGGACCTTTATCCATGGATCCAGAGATCTTACCAGCTTGGTCCTTGAGGACCTTGAATCCAACTTTGCAAGAGTTGGACTACCAATTCAAAGTCCGAGCATGTGTCGCGGAGAGGTATTTCGACGACAACCCAGCACTCTGCTCGTAGTGCTCAGCAGTCAAAGAATGGTTGTCTGCATAGCAATGAAGAGCTTTCAATACACTTTATGTTATTTTCTGAAGAAACGACACTCAAAAAAAATCAGACCTTTACCTTGGAAATACTACATGACCCTTGTTTAAAAAAAGAATAAGAAATACTACATGACTTAATCAATCTGCTCGTAGTTTTCAGTATACTTTAGACACCGACTTCCTTACACCTAAATCTTTGCAGAATAAATATGTAGGAAATATCTGATGGTATATCATAAAGTTACCTGCATGAGGATCACAAATAACATTTATGAATTGAATACTCAGCTTGGTCATCAGGTCCACTGGTCCAGCTTGGTTATATCCGTTGACCATATTCATATGGCATGTTAATGTGTTCAGTGAATTCCATCGAACCTAGAATACAACGGATTGGCACCCGTAGAGCATTGTGCTCACCACCAAACGCTTCTGATCCAGCTGCTCTGCCTCATGCCCTCAGCTCCCTCAGCTCTCTACCTCTACCGAGGGTCTTTCCGATCGTATCACGTCCTACTCCTTGTTACGTTGTTCGAGATCGTGAGTGTGTGGTCTTGGTATAACACGTACGATAGATACAACTGAGGCGTATGTAATGGCTCGGCCAGCCAGTGCGCTTCTTTCATCCTTAATTATCACATGGGCTGGATTTCTTCCTCGGAGCTTTACTCTATTTTCCTTACGTTGGATCCAAGCTCTCGTGTGATCTTACCTACCTTTGTCAAATAGTCTGTCTGCACAATGCATGCACTGAATGTTAGTTCAAGGAGCCAACAGAAGAAATAGGCTACTTGTATGCTTGATGGATTGAGCGGTCAGTTCGAATGATATTATCGATGGATTGAGCGGTCGTGATACTTCTGTCGTCTGGAGTTGCCATCGATCCTAGCCGCCACTTCGCCTCCAGCCGGATGGATATCGCCATGGCTGTCTCGTCCTACACCTTGCCGTAAACTCGATCAGAAGGCTTGCTGTCGGCTGCGGAAACTTATCGGAGACTATTTATGCGTTACATTGAACACTGCCGTTTGAAGATTCACTCGACGACTGCTGTGATTTTTGTTGCACATAATGTGATGCGTGTTTCTCCGGTATGAGAGAAACAGACTGAACGACCATAGAGCTCTAGGATTCCTCCCTCGTGCACAGGTTGCAGACGTGTTTGCCGAGGGTTGATTTAGACGAATCATCTAGATTCATGCAATCTGCCGACACGACACGTGCGAATACATATTCATCCCAGCAACTGCCGAGGGTTGATCTAGACGAAGCATCAGGATTCATGCAATCTGCCGGCACGTGTGAATGCGTATCCATCCCTGCAAAATTCTTTTTTTAAGTGTTCCCTGCAAAATTCTTGTCACGAACGGGGCGCCATAATATGAATGAAATTTGTACAGCTTATTACCTCAGAATAAATTCTTGCATCATGCATGAAACAACTGCAGTACCAGTTTCTGAGCTCGTGCAGTACAACGGTAGCCCCAAACTTGTTGTCTACATGTATCAGAGTTGCTCTTTTTTAGTGCTAGCAAGATTGCCTCGAAAGAAATCGCACCTCCGGCCGCCGGCGAGAGGAACCTAGAATCGTAGATGACAAAAAAAACTATCCTGATGCGTGGAAAGTTGTGGCGGAGCGAGGCCGCCGCCATCCCGGCCTTGCGCCTTTCTTGAAGCTAGTCAATTTCCCGGAGATCAATCGTAACTCCTCCTGGCACGCGCATGTAGAAAAGTTGACATCCTCTTGAGAAGTCTGCCTCATGGGGAAGCTTCTCCCTGGTCATGTTAGCTCGTCTTATAGGCTTCCATGCAGCATGGCCATTGACATGCAAGCTTCACGCTGCAGGTGACCAGGTGGGTGTGGCGCCGGTGACAGCTTCTTGGTGACCGGCGGCGTCGCGACTCGCGTCGGCTTCTCTGATCTCAATGACGCCATTGGCCGCTTGAGATCTCGCTAGACGATCCGTCGCCTCCCGATTTCTGCCGCCGTTGTTGCTTGGACACGAACCCTAGTAGTCGTCAATTGGATGGGATTTTTTGTTTCCTATATGTAGTCTAGGACGTACTCTGTACAAAGATCTCGATGAGTACGTTTCCATTGGTTGCACGAAGTAGCATATCCTATTTACGTGCGTGTCTTTGCGTGTCTTTTAAGTCAATAGATCCCAATCGTTGGTATGTGCTAAATTTAGGTGAATCAATCTGCACCGTCTATTGTTTGTTGTCTTAATAATATAATAGATTGGGGGATATGAGAGCTTGAAAAAAGGTCTCAGAATTTTATTAAATAATGGATAGAAAAACAGTACTGTGTGGTCTTGTCCAAAAGGGTAATGTGTTGCAGTGGCCATGTTGGGGAAAAAGGGATGTACAATGATTTTTGGTAAAACAATGGCACGCTCTTTTGCTGCAAATCTCTGTTATACGAATATACTTTCTTTTAAAAATCAAATTCTCATCAGCTTCCTTGAAGATAATTATTGCAGTCCAACTGTAAGCAATGTGAACATAATTCCAGTTCGTAGGTTACTAGGTTACGATTAGGGTGATTTGGGGAATGGGGATCTCACTACATCGACGCAAGCTTCAGAGGGCGTTTGGTAGTGTGGACCATATTTTGTGCTCCGTGGCACTCACTCTCTGGGTATAGCAGCACATACAATTTCTGGGTCCTGTTTTGTCACTTGTTTGGTCGTGTATAGATTTTAGGAAAAAAGTTCATTTTAAATCTTAAACTTATAGAGGTTAGGCGGATCGAATCCTAAAGTCGAAATCTCTGTCGTTCGTACCCTGAACTATATAATCCCGGTCTAAATTAAACCTTGGACCTGTTTTTCACAGAAAAAATAAAAAACCTAAATTGCTAGTCTCACTGACTCTATTGGCCCACATGTCATATCCATCTTCTCCTCTTTCCATCTCATTGACTGCACGGGAAGCTCAATGGTAGCAGCAGCTGACCGCGCCCATAGCTCGTTGCCTCTCCCGGTGGTAGGAGCAGCTCGTTGCGCCTCCATGCCTGCTCGTCGGCCATCCGGCGGTCGCTGGCCGACACGCTCGGCCAGCTCGGCCGTGCCCCTGCACCCACACGTGTGCTAGCAACGCTCGCTAGCGGCGCCCCCAGTCGTGCTCGTCGACCGCCCAGATTGGTTAACCGCGACTCCGCGGTCGCTGGCCGTCCCATCCGAGCAGCTCGGTCGCGCCGCTGCATCCGCGCGCCCTGCTCGCCGCTTGCAAGCTGCCTGCTAGCTGCTAGCTAGTGCGTTGCTCCGCTGGGCAGATGAGCTTGCGTGCTAGCTCAGCTAGCTAGCCGCACGTCTGTGCTCTGCTGCTTGCACGGTGGCGCTCGCTGCTCAAGTCGGCCGTAGGTGACAAAGGTTAACGTCCCGGCTCCTGCACCTCTCCCTGCCTGTCCATATCCCCCTCCCCCAACCCATCTCGGCCACCCTGCCCCTCCCCATCCGGCAGTCCCCGATGTACGCCATGGTCGTTCTCCCCTGTTTTTTCTTTGGATGTGGAGAGATGGATTGGGATATGGGAGAATATGACATGTGGACCCGCTAGTCAGTGAGACAATGGGTATAGGGTTCAATTTAAACCGGGATGCTTTTTCCCCGGTGCGCCAAATAAGTATAGGGTTCAATTTAGACCGGGATTAAATAGTTCAGGGTATATCTGGCCATGGGAATCTGGGCCCGAAATTCTAGGGCCTGGGTGGGCCTGGGTTGTCCATGGGCCGGGTTTAGGCCTAAGATTTCAGCCTGAAGTTCGCATGGGGCTGGGCCTGGGCTTTGCATATTGGCGTTTTAAGGAAGAAGTCCATCCCGAGACCCGAAAGACCGATGGGATTTTGCAGTTATGGGTGGGCCTGGGCCTGAAATATAGGCCCAAAGGTCGGATGGGCCTACGCCTAGGATTTCGATCGTGGGCTTTGTTAGGCCCGGCCCGACCCATGTACAGGTATAGTTCAGGGTACAAGCGACAGGGATTTCGACTTCAGGGTTTGATCCGTCCGACTTCTACAAGTTTAAGGTTTAAAATGGACTTTTTCCTAGATTTTACCTTTTGTACTACTGTCTTGGTAGGTTTGGAATCAAATGCTCATGTTTGGTCGCCCGCAGTAGGCCTGGTATAATTTTCTTAATTCAAAAATGGTAAGCTAATAAGTGATTGGATTACATATGATTATACACATCAATCAACAGTCACCATAACCACGACGATGATTATGAAGTTTTTCATCCTATTAGATTGGACCTGATTAGCTATTTCGGGTACCACATCATTGTTGTTCTCATAATTCTCCTCATTAGTATTGTCAGAATCCTGATATTTGGAGTAGATCTCATCTGCATTTTCCAAAGTTTTAAACCCCCCGCAATTGTTGTTGGGAAAACGGTTCACTTGTTCCTGGCAATGTCGTCAGGAATTGTACACCCCTCGACGCCTCCCTCTGTACACCACATTTGAGTTCATCTAGCAAGACTTAAATAAGATGGTAAGGTCATCATAACAAACATCAATGAACATCACAACATACATAAATCAACAGCATAACAAGCATCACAGGTTCACACCACATCATAAACTAAGAGTAGCATGCATGATCATCACCAAAAAAATCACAAGTTCATCCTATCACTATGATGTCACTCTACCACGACATTAAAAGTGGGCGTCATCTTACAACCACCAAGTTCCCCATCATATATACGAGGGGTTAATATGTACCACTTCATCAGAATATACAGGCCATAAGAGAAGTTTTTAAGACCCGACTAACAAAAAATGTACATCATCATCAGTTCAGCATCATCATGGTGCCACCACCATCCCAGCTCCCCAGGGAACCCTCATGTATAGTACTTATTAGCTAGGAAGGTCATGAGCTAGATGGTACTGTGTGCTGCTATGTCATGCCGAGAAAGTTGACATGTATGTGATTCGTAATGGTAGAGTCCCCCCTCCCCCCTCCCCCGATATTCCATTTATTGTTTGCGGATGACACATTATCTTCTTCGGAAGAAGTGATAATAGGAGTGCGGATGCTCTTAAAGACACTCTCAGGATGTATTTTCAGGACAGAAAATTAATCTTAAGAAATCATCGGTATTTTTTGGTCATCATTGCTCGGACCAAGTAAAAAACAAGGTGAATGTAAGGTTGGAGGTGCAAAGTGAGATTCTTACTGATTTTTATCTAGGCATGCCCACTTCGAAGAGTCGCTCTCCTATAGCCACCTTCAACTTCCTAAACGACAAGATTTGGACATACCTAAACGGTCTATCTAGCAGACCACTGTCTGGAGCTGGCAACGAGGCTCTGTAAAAGTCGGCGATCCATGCCATTCCAACTTATGTCATGGGAGGCTGTCAGTTACCGCTCACCACATGTGATAAGATTAAATATGTCATTGCTAATCGCTGATTGGGAAAACGCGAACCCGCAAAAGAGTTTTAAGGGTCGGGGAACGCGCGTTTTTTGGCCAGAAACGAGGCTCGGCGGAGGAGAAACCGCAAAGCCGAACCGCAAAACAGAATATTCTGTTTTGCGGTTCGGCTTTGCGGTTTCTGCTCCACCGCGCCTCGTTCAGAAACTGTATATGCAAAACATGAAGTAGGCATGAATATCATAAAAACTGAATAACAAATAAATAAGAACTAAATTATAAATATTCTTATTACAACAATAGTACACTATGAATCCTCATCAATAATGTATTACAATAAAAGTTTGAATCACACGAATTAAACAATAATTCAATACAAGAAATGTTGTAGAATAAAAATATTGTTTGAATCAAACATGCTTCAAATGAATATAACAAATTGCTACTGCCCATGCCGCTGCCAGGCGTGTTCAACTAGGTCTTTCTGCAGCTGGGTGTGTGCGTCTGCATCCTCTATCTCACGGTAAGTCTGAAGAAAAGCTCTGATGCGATCTGGGTTTCTAGCAGGCTTCACGCGGCTACCAACATTGTCATAGGACAACTCCAAGTCCAAGTCCCTTTCATCCTCTATGATCATGTTGTGAAGAATCACACAACAAATCATGATGTTTTTCAGAATTTTCTTGTCCCAAAAACGAGCGGGGCCTCGAACAATGGCAAACCTAGATTGCAAGACACCAAATGCCCTCTCTATATCCTTTCGGCATGCCTCTTGAGCCCTTGAAAATTCAATTTCCTTGTTGCCTCTTGGATTTGAGATGGTCTTCACGAATGTAGTCCAACTTGGGTAAATACCGTCGGCAAGATAGTACCCCTTTGTGTACTCATTCCCATTAACAGTGAAGTTGCAAGCCGGAGCATCACCTCTAGCTAGCCTTCATAGTAGATGAGACCGTTGCAACACATTGATATCATTCAATGTGCCCGGCAAACCAAAGAAGCAATGCCAAATCCATAGATCCTCGGACGCAACGGCCTCAAGCACAATTGTTGCATCGCCTCCCCTGCCACAATATTGTCCATGCCATGCCTTTGGGCAGTTTTTCCAAGTCCAATGCATACAGTCTATACTACCTAGCATGCCCGGCCAACCTCGCGCCTCATTCATTGCCATCAGCCTCACCGTATCTTCTTCGTTTGGTGCCCGAAGATAAATCTTCCCATAGAGTTTTATAATCGTTTTGGCAAACATATGAACGGACTCGATCGCAGTATCTTCACCAATACGAAGATACTCGTCGGCGTAGTCAGCCGGGACGCCATAGGCAATGACTCTCATTGCGGCAGAGATCTTCTGATACACGCTGAATCCCAACAAACCCGCAGCATTACGTCGACGCGTAAAATAGCGACAATTCGGCTCGCAAGCTTCTACTATCTTCATGAAAAGAGAGCGGCGCATACGATACCTTCTCCGGAAGATGTGAGCCGGGTACGTCGGTATTTCGGCGAAGTAATCCCGCATGAGCAGCTGGTTGCCGTAGAAGCGGTTCCGTGGTATGAAAAGGCGGCCAACCTTGGATCCTTGCCGCTGCTTCGCATACCGGTCATCGAACTCCTTGACGGCGAGGACGGCGACCACCATTTGCTGCCGCCGGCTTTCAAACAGCGTCTCCACGTCGGAGTCGTCGGAGGAGGATGAATCGGAGAGCAAAAACTCCTCCTCTGGGCTCAACTCCATCTGAAACGGGTACCGCATATCACTAACGGAGTACTCCGTCCGAAAACACAACAAAATCGAGCAGAGATGGACTCACCCACAGATCGGCGGCAGCGGCGCAGATTTGGCCGGAGAGGGTTCTCCACGGGCGGGGCGAGCCGGAAACCGGCGGCAGGGTACGTCTGCGGCCGGGGGGTGTCGCGTGCGACGGGGCGCCTGCAGATGCGGCCGGGAAAAGGGTCGAATCGCTGGCGGCGGCGCTGGCGGCGGAGGCGGCGGCGAGATGGGGATGAAGCGCGTGGTGAAAAGTCCGTCCTGCCAACTGTTTTGACCTTATGCAGGCGCCCCTCGGTTCGGCGGTTAAATCTCCGAATTTGACGTTCCGAGGGCTGGATTCATGGGGCCCCTCAAAAACTTTTACGGGTCGAAAAGTTTTGAGGGTTCTGTTCTCCGCGTTTTTAAGGATTCGAATCCGCATCGGGCGGTTATTTTGCGGGTTTTGGGCATTTGCGGGCTCTGCTAGAGATGCTCTTAGGGGGTATGGTGTTTCGCGAGCTCACATTTTTAACAAAACAGGCTAAAGATGAGTGGCGACTAGTCAACGTGTTGTGATCTTCGAGCCTACTGGAAGAATAGGGTGGGTGTTATCATCTATTATCATCTGGTAGCTATTTGGCGGCATGCCGACATTAGCTATAGGGTCTCTCACACCCCGGCGGATGATGAAGCCTTAGCGGTCATGCTGGCTCAGGAGGAAAGGTTCGGCAAGGAAATATTTGCAGTCGTATGTTGGTATTTTGGTCAGTGGTATCAAGGACATGACCAACTCTTTCACATCGGTCTCGTTCATCCCTGTGAAGCATAATCTGAATAAAGCAGCACATACTCTTGCTAAGTCGTGTGGTAGTGCTCTCTCTAGTGAAGTTTTCATTCTATTCCGGATTGTATTGGGAAACTCTTGTATTGGTGTTATTTGATCAATTAAGCGTTGTTTTCTGTCAAAAAAAATTCCGATTCCACTTCCAGCAGGAAGTGAAAGATAGCATAGGCCGGTCTGGGATTCATGAGGCCTCTACGATGAAGTCTTCTTAGGTGGTCGTTTCTTCGGTGAAATCAGCGTCGCTCTCGAGGAGTGATGACGACGACTTGGCTCGGATTGTAGAGCTAGAAAGTAGAAGTCGTCGAGCAGATGAAGAGAAAGGAGCACAATCAGATTGAACCCTGGTAAATCGAAACCAGTGGCCTACAAATTAGCATGCCTGTATATTATAGTTTCATCACATTGATAATCAAATGAACTCTTCCTGTCTAACAAAAAAACATGTAAGTGTGACAAGACGAAAATATCAAAGGTAAAAAAGCGCCGGCTCTGTTAGAATTGGGCCCATATGTGGCAGCCCAATAAGCAATTTCAGAAAATCTCAAAGCCCATTTTTGTGACAGCACACATGGGAGTGGAGTGGGAACTAAAGTTTAGTCCCACATTGCTAGTTGGAGGAGAGTTGCACCAACTTATATAGTGGAGTGTTGTGCTACTTGGTAAGCTTGTGAGAACAAGAGGCTCTCTCACGCGCTCCTCCTCCTCCGCCGCCGCTCGCACGCACGCACCGCACCGCCCGCCCGTCTCGCCACGACGCGCCGCGGGTTGCGAGAATCTCGCCGAGCCGAGCTGCCCACGGTGTACTTGTTAGGGTTTTCCGAACCACACTATATACTGCCGTGCACTGCGTGCGCCGTCACATCTCGAACCAATCTAGGTTTTGCCAATCTCGTGCCTTGCGCCGCCACCGTAGTCTACTCCATCCCGTGCGCCGGCGTGCACCGGCGAACGGGACAGCAGGTCTCCGGAACCGCTCGTCCTTGTGATCCTGTACGGGAGAGGGCGAATAAGGTTTTTGGGAAGCGCTCCGCGCGACTGCTTTCAAGTTCTTCATCACGGCTCGACTTCCTGGACGATCTCCGGGTCCGCGGGCGACTCGTCTCCAACGTCGTCTTCTTCGAGCTGCTACTGTCGCCGCTCAAGCTGCCGTCGCTGCTCCAACGACTACTTCATCTACAATCGTTCGGTACGTTCGTCACGTTCCGATGGCTGTGTTTGTAGATGCTGCTGCTGTTCATGTTAATTAATACGTCTAGTATTTTCGAGTTTAACATGTTAGTAGCTGTTGCGATCATGTTTACTATTCTGGAATTAATCATGGAAATTATGCCTAATAATCCAACAATCCAAAAACCTTATATTTGTTATAGGCAATTTCCTGAGTTAAACATGGGACATCTATCTGATGCGCTGAGGCCGGACAAGTTTACCGGTGTGGACTTTAAGAGATGGCAGTACAAGACCACACTGTGGTTGCGATCTCTGAAAGTGTTCGAGGCTAGTGAGGGTTTACCTGAAGGAACTATATCTGACGAGGATCAGAACAAGTTCAAGGAAACCAATACTGCCTTTGTGGGACTCGTTCTGAGTGCTCTTAGCAACAAGCTGTTTGATGTGTACATGCACATTACAGATGCCAAAGAGCTCTGGGAGGCACTGAACGCTAAGTTCGGTGTAGCAGATGCTGGCAGTGAACTGTACATCATGGAGAGCTTCCATGACTTCAGGATGGCTAACAACCGTTCTGTAGTCGAACAGGCTCATGAGATACAGTGCATTGCTAAGGAGCTTGAGCACGCTAAGTGTGCCTTACCTGACAAGTTTGTGGCTGGATGCATTATTGCAAAGTTGCCCTCTTCATGGAGGAACTTCGCCACAACTCTCAAACACAAGAGACAGGAGATATCGGTTGAAAACCTGATAGCGTCTCTTGATGTTGAGGAGAAGGCTCGGGCTAAGGACACTGCTGAGAGAGGTGGTGAAGGTCAGTCTAGCGCCAACATGGTGCAGAAGAACTTTCACCATGGCAAGAGCAAGGCAAAGAGCAAGCCTTCCTTCAACATGCCTACCAAGACTACTTCTTTCAAGAAGAAGAAGAAGATGCTGAACAAATCTGAGCTAAAGTGCTACACTTGTGGAGAGCCCGGACACTTCTCTGTGGACTGCCCAGATCGTGCAGACAAGAAAGGGAAGCCAAAGCATGTCAACGTCGTGACCGCTAGCAATGCTGATGGGTACGGTAATTTACCGATGTGCTTTCAGTATTTCAATCTCCATGTTGGTGGATTGATACGGGTGCTAATGTTCATGTATGTGCTGATTCAAGCGTCTTAATGGGGAATGGATCACATGCTTCTGTTCGTGGTGTTGGCACGGTAGATCTGAAGTTTACTTCGGGGAAGATCGTGCAGCTGAGGAACGTGCAGCATGTCCCTACTATGAACAAGAATCTTGTTAGCGGCTCCCTTCTATGCAGAGATGGGTTTAAATTAGTCTTGGAGTCCAATAAAGTAGTTGTGTCAAAGTTTGGACAATTTATTGGTAAAGGGTATGAGTGCGGAGGCTTGTTCCGCTTTTCATTATCGGATTTTTGTAATAAGTCAGTAAACCATATTTGTGGCAGTGTGGATTCGGATGCTAATGTTTGGCACTCTCGTTTATGTCATGTTAATTTTGGTTTAATGAGTAGACTTTCCAGTTTGAGTTTAATTCCTACTTTCACCATTGCCAAAGGTTCTAAGTGCCATAGCTGTGTGCAATCTAAGCAACCTCGAAAGCCTCACAAGGCAGCCGAGGAGAGAAACTTGGCACCTCTAGAACTCGTACATTCGGATCTATGTGAGATGAATGGCGTGTTGACAAAAGGTGATAAGAGATATTTCATGACTTTAATCGATGATGCTACTAGGTTCTGTTATGTATATTTGTTGCACACTAAAGATGAAGCTTTAGACTACTTTAAAATTATAAAGCTGAAGTAGAAAATCAATTAGAGAGAAAGATCAAACGTCTTAGGTCAGATCGTGGTGGCGAGTATTTCTCCAACGTATTTGATGAATTCTGTGAGGAACATGGTATTATTCATGAGAGGACGCCTCCCTATTCGCCCCAATCAAACGGGGTTGCCGAGAGGAAAAACCGCACGCTGACCGACTTGGTGAACGCCATGTTGGACACTGCTGGTTTATCTAAGGCATGGTGGGGGGAGGCTTTGTTGACTTCGTGTCATGTCCTGAATAGAGTTCCTAACAAGGATAAAGAGAAGACACCTTACGAGGAGTGGTCTGGGAGAAAACCATCACTTTCTTATTTTCGTACTTGGGGATGTTTGGCGAAAGTCAATGTTCCAATTCCTAAGAAACGAAAACTTGGACCGAAGACAGTGGATTGTGTCTTTCTAGGTTATGCTCAGCGGAGCATTTGCTATAGATTTTTAGTGGTTAAATCTGAGATACCTGATATGCATGTTGATACTATTTTGGAATCTCGTGATGCAACATTTTTTGAGAACACGTTTCCTATGAAGGATATGCATAGCATTGCTAGAATTTCTTCTGAGATATTTGCTGAACCTAGTACATCTGTTGATCATTCTGAACAACCACATGTTGAGGAAGTCCTTGAGAAGGATGACAATGAATCAGCTCCCAAGAGGAGCAAGAGACAGAGGACTGAAAAATCCTTTGGTGATGATTTCATTGTGTACCTTGTGGACAATACTCCCACGTCCATTGCAGAGGCATTTGCATCTCCTGATGCTGATGACTGGAAAGAAGCTGTCCATAATGAGATGGACTCGATTCTTTCTAATGGAACTTGGGAATTATCTGAACGACCCTACGGCTGCAAACCTGTGGGTTGTAAGTGGGTGTTCAAGAAGAAGCTAAGGCCTGATGGTACTATTGAGAAGTACAAGGCACGGCTTGTAGCCAAGGGCTACACCCAGCGCGAAGGCGAAGATTACTTTGACACCTATTCACCTGTTGCTCGACTCACCACCATTCGAGTACTACTTTCCCTGGCTGCCTCCTATGGTCTTATCGTTCATCAAATGGACGTAAAGACAGCTTTCCTTAACGGAGAGTTGGAAGAGGAAATCTATATGGATCAGCCTGATGGGTTTGTAGTAAAAGGTGAAGAGAGAAAGGTGTGCAAATTGTTAAAATCTTTGTATGGGCTGAAGCAAGCACCTAAGCAATGGCATGAGAAGTTTGACAGAACTTTAACTTCTGCAGGCTTTGCCATTAATGAGGCTGATAGGTGTGTGTATTATCGCCATGGTGGGGGCGATAGTGTTATATTATGCTTGTATGTTGATGACATACTTATTTTCGGTACAAGCATGATAGTGATAAATGAGGTCAAGTCTTTCTGTCAAAGAGCTTTGATATGAAAGATCTGGGACAAGCTGATGTGATCCTGAACATTAAGTGATTAGGGATGAGAGTGGGATTACGTTAACGCAATCACACTATGTTGAGAAGGTCTTGAGCCGCTTTGGTTATATAGACAGCAAGCCTTCTCCAACACCCTATGATCCCAGTGTGACACTCAGAAAGAACAAAAAGGAAACGAGAGATCAATTAAGATATTCTCAAGTGATCGGTTCACTCATGTACCTTGCGAGCGCGACGAGACCTGATATCTCTTTTGCTGTGAGCAAGTTGAGCAGGTTCATGTCTAACCCGGGTATTGATCATTGGCATGCACTTGAAAGGGTCATGCGCTATCTGAACGGTACAATGAGTTATGGGATTCACTATTCAGGGCACCCTGCGGTGCTTGAGGGATACTGTGATGCGAACTGGATCTCAGATGTTGATGAGCTCTACGCCACAAGTGGATATGCATTTATTCTTGGAGGTGGCGCAGTGTCATGGAGGTCTTGCAAACAGACCATTTTGACGAGGTCAACCATGGAAGCAGAACTTGCTGCTTTAGATACAGCTTCTGTTGAGGCAGAATGGCTGCGTGAGCTCTTGATGGACTTGCCGGTGGTTGAGAAACCATTACCGGCCATCCTTATGAACTGTGACAACCAAACGGTTATTACGAAAGTGAACAGTGCTAAGGATAATGCGAAGTCATCAAGACACGTCAAGAGACGCTTGAAGTCTGTCAGGAAAATGAGAAACTCCGGAGTAATAACTGTTAGTTATATTCAAACAGACAAAAACCTGGCAGATCCCTTTACGAAGGGACTATCACGTAATGTGATAGATAGTGCATCGAGGGAGATGGGGTTGAGACCCGTGAGCGTTACACCATAGTGGTAACCCAACCTATGTGATCGGAGATCCCGTGAATTAGGACCTGGGAAGAACAAGCTAGTGGTTTAACTGAGGAGAGTTATTTGTAACCCTCTCCGTGGGAAGATGCATAACTCTCACATTCTGTAAGGCAGGTTGGCAATATGCCTTAATGTGTTTCTGTTGGCTATTCGTAGCAAAGGTGCTATCCTACAGAGCGACCTTGAAAGAACACACCTATATGAGTCCGACTGTTAAACGTCGCAGTCTATGAGATTTGGGTGATCTCTAGTAAGCTCATGAAGAGACCAGGGAGTATGACGCATATGCTCCACCCGCGGGGTAGGCTACTGGCAGCCACGTACTGGTTATGACTTTGAGTGAAGTCTATTGGCACCAAACTTGCAATTCAAGGTTCGTCCATTGTTCAAGTTGCTGGTAGATGTAGCTTGAAGCTCTAGGCGGAAGTTCAACTTAACAGTCTCTGCTGAAACACTGGTATATAAACAAGAAACGAGGTTTGGCAAAATCTCTAAATGGGATTTGAGATCTGGTGGGGGATTGTTAGAATTGGGCCCATTTGTGGCAGCCCAATAAGCAATTTCAGAAAATCTCAAAGCCCATTTTGTGGCAGCACACATGGGAGTGGAGTGGGAGCTAAAGTTTAGTCCCACATTGCTAGTTGGAGGAGAGTTGCACCAACTTATATAGTGGAGTGTTGTGCACTTGGTAAGCTTGTGAGAACAAGAGGCTCTCTCACGCGCTCCTCCTCCTCCTCCGCCGCCGCTCGCACGCACGCACGCACCGCACCGCCCCCCGTCTCGTCACGACGCGCCGCGCCGCGGGAATCTCGCCGAGCCGAGCTTTATTTTTGCAGTCCGGGAAAAACGGTTTGGACGGACGCGTCACAGTTAGTCGGTTCGGGTCGCTCCCGGATCGTGGGCTACTGTAACCGACCCAAAACGTGCGCGACGTGGACTTGGCCCACGTGTACGTGTTAGGGTTTCCCGAACCGCACTATATATTGTCGTGCACTGCGTGCTCCGTCACATCTCGAACCAATCTAGGTTTTGCCAATCTCATGCCTTGCGCCGCCACCGTAGTCTACTCCATCCCGTGCGCCGGCGTGCACCGGCGAACGGGATAGCAGGTCTCCGGAACCGCTCGTCCTTGTGATCCTGTACGGGAGAGGGCGAATAAGGTTTTTGGGAAGCGCTCCGCGCGACTGCTTTCAAGTTCTTCATCACGGCTCGACTTCCTGGACGATCTCTGGGTCCGCGGGCGACTCGTCTCCAACGTCGTCTTCTTCGAGCTGCTACTGTCGCCGCTCAAGCTGCTGCCGTCGCTGCTCCAACGACTACTTCATCTACAATCGTTCGGTACGTTCGTCACGTTCCGATGGCTGTGTTTGTAGATGTCTGGCTGCTGTTCATGTTAATTAATACGTCTAGTATTTTCGAGTTTAACATGTTAGTGGCTGTTGCGATCATGTTTACTATTCTGGAATTAATCATGGAAATTATGCTTAATAATCCAACAGGCTCAGTTGCAACGCTCTGTTCAAATTAAGAAATCAGGTCCTGAACTCCCGATCCTTGCATAGTGGGCTGGGTATCTAATTAATTTTGATAATGATCCGCCGAAGAAAGGCCATGATAGAAGAGCGTGCTGGCGTTTCCACGGGCTCGGCCAGTCGGCCGGCTGCCCCTCCGGCAGAAATACGAGTGCGGTTCCGCTCTTGGACAGCCTGCCGCCGCCGTGATGGTGGCGTGCACCGCCGCCATTGGAGAAAGCGCGCGTGCGCTGACTCTTCTGCCCTGAATTTGTTGCTGCTCCGTCGCCCAGACGACGTCCTGGGCAGGCGAGATGGAGATCTGTGACGATGAACTAAGCATATGAAACGTGTACGTTGGGAAGTCGAAAATCGCTATTTGTAGACTCATGCTAACGCAGAGGCGTACCTACATGGGAGCTCGAATTTGACTCGGTGCCGGTTAGTGCCCCTGTCTGTTTCGGAGTCGCCTCCTGCGATTCCGGATGGCAATGGATACCTGCAAACCCGATACCCGACGGGTACCCGCCTTAAATGGGGCGGGTTTGGTAAGAAAAAAAACCCACGGGGCTGCTTATTGGTAAAAACCTAGACCCGTCGGGTCTAGCGGGGATGGGTATGGGGGTGCCAAACCCATACCCGCAGACCCGCATACCCGCTATGACTGAGGAGTGGCCCACATGTCATTGTCTCACACTCTAAATCTCACCTAACCCAGCCACTCCCCACGCACGCAGCACCCAACACACACCACACGTCCACACCACACCACGGGTCACACCACACAGCACGCAGCACACGCCACACGACACACACTGACGCACGCAGCGCACACCACGCACGATGCCTCATCTTCTTCCCATCAGAAGACGCCGCCGCACCCCTGCTCTCTCCCCATCTTCTCCTTCCCATCTCTCCTGCAGGCTGCTGAGCTGCTCGGCTGCGCCCTCCTCCTGGCCATCTCCCCACCGGCGGATCTGGCGCGGCGGCACCGGGGACGGGATGGGCACCAGAAGGCCGGGAGTGTGACGTGCTCCTCGTCCTGCCCTCCGCCGCCGACGACCTCAACTCCCTCGCCATCGATCGTTGCGGCGGCGGCGACCTCAAGTGCTCAACTCTCTCCGCCTGAGGCGACCTCAACTCTCTCCCCATTTTCTGTGCTCCTGCGATGCTTGGCGGGTATCTGCCGGGTCCCGCGTACCCGCCGGGTCGCGGGTATGGTAGAGATCTTGACCCGCCGGCGGGTATGGGGCGGGTGGCGGGTGCGGGTGGAGGGGCCGGGTGCGGGTATGGGGGTGCCAAACCCGGCCCCGAACCCGACGGGTGCCATCCGGACCTGCGATGCAGAGGAGGGATTGATGGATAGTTCGATCTTTCGACACTCGGAACTCACAAGGCTCAAGGCCCGCTGTACTAGTGTGAAAAATCCGAACAAGGACTGGTAAAGTGTGTTTTTTTAAGAATTCGCCGGTAAACTGGTACACCCTATATCGCTCATTAGCGGCGAGACCCATCTGTCGTTTCTTTTTCTTGTCTGTTTCTTTTTTCGTTTCCTTTTTTCTTTGCTTCGTTTTTCTTTTCCTTCTCTGTTTTTCTTTTTTCTTATGTTTTCATGATTATGAACAATGTTCAGATTTAAAAATGGTTCAGAATTTAAAAAAATTCAGTTCCAAAAGATGTTTAGATTAAAAAAATCAAACTAAAAAATGTTTAGATTTCAAAAATGTCCATAACCGGAAAAGATCAAAATTTGAAAATATTTCTAGATTTTGAAGATGTTCAGATTCCAGAAAAAATAAAATTAAAAAATGTTCAGATTGGAAAAAATATTCAAACTCAAAAAATGTTTAGATTTCAAAAAGTTCATAACTCAAAAAGATAATTTTTGAAAACATTTCTAAAAATATTCAGATTAAAATGTTCAGATTTTTCTAAAGGCAAAAAGAAAAACGGATTGTTTTAATTAAAACAAAACGAGAAAGGAAAAACCTGATGTGCCGGCCCAGTAGACCTCCGCTTGGGCTGCGCACCCGTGCGGCGCCGCTAATGAGCTCCATATAGGAGCGCCCCGTTAAACTTGCGGTGCATTAAAACACCGCACTAATTTGGGCCGGGTGGTGCGGAAAGAATTAGAGGTCGTTATAACCTCCTGCTTCTAATGTACTCTTTTTTTGTGGCCCAAGCATAATGCATACATGTTTAGTTTATTTTAGCGAGCATAGGTTTTTTGTTTACAGCTCCAGCGGTATTTTATCGGATCCCGGGAAAGTCAAAGTCTTATCATCTCAATATTGCCGACAAAGACAAGGGGGAACATGTCAACAGATTTGACAATTTAGGACAACTGAAAACATCTTCTATGTACAGCTTGCTGTATCAATAGATAGCAATGATCAAATGATACTGGGGACGAAGTTAGAAAAAAATACCACAGGGGATATAATCTTTGTACTATCACTGGGGTCATCCTCTTCACTAAACCCTAGATAGTACGAATTTATTGAAGGATTTAGTATTTTTTTCATTGGGGTCAGCTGACCCCGGTGGCTACAAGGCAGTTCTGTCCCTGGATGATACCAGTTCCTTCACAATATAAATGTAAACTTGGGTGACCTAACTGGAATGTTGATACAATTTTGCTTACTATCTATTCCCACCAAGTTTCCTGAGTATCTAGATTTTTTGAGTATTTTTTAAAAAAAATACTCGGTATATGACTTTGTCTGCCAAGTTTTTATTTTTTGCCTATTCTCGGTAAACACTCTAGATGCCAGGTTCCGATGGAAAAACACTAGGTAATCAGTCACATACTCGACATCTACACAATTTTCAGTAGTGGAGTAGAAGTCTAAGGGAGAGTATTCGGAAGTCTTTCCTCTCCTCCAAGTTGTAGACATGCGCGGACTCCTAACCGAAGAGGTCATGGAGTCCCATAAGATGCAGGGTAACTAGCTGTACATATCCTATATCTCCGCATATCTGAATAACAAAGAGCCCTACCGTAGATCTCTTGTGTCTCTTTAATGTTTAATTTTAGCATGTGTTCCACCAAGATGTCAACCGTAATTATTTACCTGTTCGCATTTGCGATCTATTCTTGACAACAAAATTAACGCATCAAAGAAAAAAGTGGGGGAGACGTAGAATGTCTGCTAGGTCTAGCGCAACATGGTTTTGAGGAGAAGTGACGTCGATCGGAGCAACAAAGAACAATTATCCAGGTCTACAAGGCAAATAATATTTATGCTAACAATTTATGAAGCGATAGACATGGGTGATCTCATTACTCATTTTTTGAGGTATAAGGTGGTCGTATCCACCGCCCGAATAGATAGAAAGATGTGACCCAGTTTATAAGGGAAACCGGGTCCACAAACCATACATGCTGTACAAAAAAAAACACAGACGAAGCGACCCGCCGCACACATGACCCAAGTCAAACAAACGCCACAAAACACAGCACCCGCTCCGGGGCCGCCGCCTCGGCGTAACAACCAGATCGACCTTCACATTGCCCGAAAGTGATCCAGTCATGGTCGACGAACCCTCTGCCCACGCAGTTTTCATCCAGGTTGCCACCAAAACCACCATGTATTGGGGCCGCCGCCCCGGAGAAGCAACCAGATCGACCTTCGCATTGCCCGAATACGATCCAGTCAGGTCGACGAACCCTCTGCCCGCGCAGTCTAATGTTAAAAGCCTCTCATTACTCATCGACATCTCATGAGATAAAATAGTGCAATATTCCCCATAATCGAGTATCGTCGCGAAAATAATAAACAGTTAAAAGCAGAAACTAATGCTTACGCCTGAACAGGCGAAGCCATGCAGCTTTAATGCGGCGTCGTATTGGCGTCGTGGACCCTGACAAGGAAGCATTCTCCAAGTCCCAGCCTGATGCGTGACGGCGTTTGCAAAGGTCGTCACTACAGCTGCAGGCCAATCCCATTCTCTCGAGGTCATGCGCCTGCACGACCTGATCTGCCATCGCTAATGTGTTTACGACATGCACATCGCACGGGATGGAGAAACAGTCGTCCACAAGGTACTCCGAGCTCTCGAGCTCTTCCCTTGTGATGAATGAATAACCCCAATAATCTCCCGTATAGTTGAAGGACTTCCGAGAACAGTTAGAATACGTCTTGGCCGGCGCCGGCTTGCCGTGGTGCGGGATTAGTGTAAAACTGACTTTGGTGTGGACTGGGCTGCTGACATCCCTTGTAGTGAGCTTGAGGGCAAGAAAGATGCTGTCTGCGCTCTTCCTGGATCTTGGGTAGTACAAGATGCACCACCTGTAACCACCTGCCTCAAATTGGCATGAGTTCACCGCCACGCCATTGCCGAGCAGCTTGCTTTTCGAGTAACCAGTTATTTTGAGCAAGTGGCAGTCGCCGGTAGTCGTAGTAGCAGAGATGGTGGAGGCAGAGACTCTATCGATATCGCTTGCGGTAGACATGGCGGCCGATCGGGCGATGCATGGAAGGTACAAACTATGCAGCGCCGATGAAGGTACCGAGCGGTGAGGATATATATTCGCACCTGCTTTATTAGTTGTAAGAAGATTGCGGTAAAACCTAACTGATTTTGACTATTTTAACAGATATTTAAGCGTCAGATAAATACCAATCTATTTGATTTTGCCGTGTATAGCGCGTCTTATCTTCTTTACTGTTTCTGAAACGAGGTTATCTTTTTTTTTCGAAACACAGTACAACGCAGATGCTCACATACACGTGCACACACTCACCCCTATGAACGCAACGCACGCACACCCTAGCACTATAAGCACCTCCGAAAGACTGAGCTGGCGGTCGGGTTTTGAAATTAACGAAGTCACCACAGGCGCCTCGCTGTCGACGAAAACATCGTCTCCCAGTGAAGAATATTCCGCCTAAATGAGAAACACCAGTGTCAAACATGTGGTTTGAACTTTGGTGGGTTGAGGTAACCATCTTGCCACAGGCAAGTTTATCTTCTTTACTGTCAAAGGGGAGTTAGGATCCGTAGACATACGCATGTACGGTAGGTTTCTAACGGGAGACGAGCAAAGCGGAAGGGTGCTTGTTTAGTTTGTTGGACGGGTCAGACGACTCGAGATAGGCACTTCTTGGGTTGTTACTGACAGATCGTGCAGCCAGCCGGTTGGTTAAACTTGCCCAAAAAGCGGGGACACTTTCTCATTTCTAGCCTACATGCTGTGCCACGTAGTGAGTTCGTATGATTTGGTAGCTCCCCTTGGAGATGCCCGAACACTCGTATTTTGCAATTTGTCCAAAAACAAAACTGGATAATGATTAAGACATGGTGTTATGTCGAGCAAATCAATTGGTGTTATTATTGACTTATTGGGTGTATGGTTGTTTAACAGAGATTATACAGTAGGTATAGTATGTTCTGACATTGCAATTGTTCAGCCTAGATTTCAATCCACCAAGCAGAAATAACTACCTTCGGATGCACACACCAATTGGAATACCCAGTTTCCGTGGTGGTGTTTTACTTTCAGTTTTTTCTTTCCGTGCAAAGACTATGTTTGTTGTACTGGCTGGAACCAGTTTGTGTGGCTTTCAATAAAAAGCCGGGCTCTCCGAGCCTTCCCTCGTAATACCCAGTTTCTACAACACGAACCAGATCTTTACTAACATGCAATGCAGAATTTTGAGCACTTCGCAAGGTCTTTCACCATGCTCCGGAGATGACAGACGGAAAGGAATGTCGGCGCTCATTCTGAGGTCTGAACACTTATGGTTTCCGGTGCTACACTGCTGGCGTTCAAGGCGCCTATAAAACTGGACATCTTGTTCAGCGCACTCAGGTAAGCTCGGACGCTGGACACTACAACGTCCATAGCTGCACCGCTCCCACTGAAATAAACATGCACAGAGATTAGTTTGTAAGAAGACTATAAAGGGAATATGAAACAGATAGTAGGAAAGGAAAGCCGAGGGATGATTTCTAGGACTATACCTGAAGGAACGATTGGAGTAACCAGACGTAGTATGTTCATCACAGCTGACATCTCTAGTGATGAGTACTCGAGTAGTTGCAATTGCATCAATGCCTTCTGTGACAGAAGTCATGCTGTATTCCCGAAGAATAGTCGGAATCTGCGGATTGTAAGGTAATTTATGTGATATCTCTGGTTTTGATCAAACGATAATCCGTAAAACAGAAATAAGAGACAAGCACCGTCTAGCAAATATAACTCGGGTGGTGAATTACATGATAGTTGACATAATAAGAATGCTTGTGATGACCCATACATGTTATTTTCAGGTTAATATGACATAGGTAATTTCATCTTCAACAAAAGATTAGGGTACCCATTCTGTTGAAAATAGTTGTGGAGGCTAGAAATTGCAAGCCAATCATTGTACAAATTTACATTCTGACGTGAATTTCAATATTGTAACGATGTTGATAAGCTACGTTATGCACTTGAGTTATTTTTCTTCGTAATGGAAATACTCTACTAGTTGCCTATAAAAATAAAAGGATAAACTAGTTTATTACAGAAAGAAAAACGAAGAATATAGCAGCAGCTAACCTGTATTATTTGGTCAACAGCTTTGTAAGCTGCATCAACTGGGCCTGTTCCAACTGAACATCCTATCTTCTCCTCTCCATCTAGACTAATCAGTTTGACAGTTGCTGTAGATAAACCAAGTGTTCCACATGTTGCCTGTAAAGGTGATGCGTAACAGTAAAGTAATAGTTGATTACCACAAAACAAATAGGAATCAAATGCGACCCGAAAATACCTGTACATCACCAAGGGACCAAATAACCTTAGGCTGAAATATCTCATTAGATAATAAAGCTTCGATGTCTTCATCAGTCACACGCTACAAAAGGGAAACTAGATTATTTTTCATTCATGGAGAGCGTTTGAAGTTACAGCTATATATTAAGGGAAAAGATTGCATGGAGAACATAAGCTCCTGACGACATATAGAAAAAATATAATGGTTCAGTGATAACATACAGAGAACTTGCCATCAGGCTGTGATGCCATCAGGCTTAACTTTTCTACAGAGCAGAATAAAATGGTCGACAATATCATTGAAGCTATAGAGAAAGTATACATATTCTAGCAAAGTATCACCTTTTTTTTCTCTGCAACGTCTTTGTAGCGTTTAAAGAAAGCTTCAAATTCCTTGTCGTTGATTTCATATCCAAGCTACATGTCAAGAATTTCATTTGGTAAGAATAAATAAAAGAGAAAACCTGTTGCATAACTAGAAACAAGACAAAATTCTCGGAGTATACCTGCACTAGTTTAGTTCTGACGGCATGCCTTCCACTGAAACAAAAGGAGCACAAACAGCGATCATGGTTTGGAATATCAAATTTGACCTAAAATACCATTGTATGTCTATCTATGTACTCAGCAAGATCAAGCTAACCTAATTTAGAAGGGTACAGATGACAAATAGTGCAGTAAATAAAAATGAGTATTTGACAGACTACCACTGTTTTGTTTGCACTTTGACACAAATGTCTCACGCCCTGTGCCATTTAGGGTTTGGTGTTTTGTCAAAGCCAAACTAAAACGTGGCATTTTGATAAAAACCTATGTTGTGTGCGTAACAAAATCTAAGCATTTGGGCTTTGTTAGTTGGAACAGAGAGACGAAGATAAAAACGTGGCATTTTGATAAAAACCTATATTGTGTGCATAACAAAATCTAACCTATGTTGTGTACATACAGTCACACACCATATCAAGCTAATAGATAGTTCATAAGAGAGAAGAACAATAGACAAGAGGTGCATCACATAGAATTTTTTCAGAACGCCAACTAAGGGGGCAAAGATGTATTTGCATCGTACCTGAGCTTCCCAAGAACAATGCCAAACTCATTTGCACGTGTTAAACCAATATCATCAGGCGATATTATTTCATAAGTTCCTTTGAATTTAAGCATCCCATCCTGCAAAAAAAACAAATGAAAAGAAACTCAAATTTGTCGTTCTATTATAGAATGGTTGATACGGCAAAGGTAAATATACCAATGAGAACATAAATCAGTGAATGAAAATTAGCACACTGATAAGTTGTACATGGTAACTGAGAAAGGCGAACGGACCAAGACAAATTGTACCATACCATGAAAAGTAAAACTAACCATCACTAATAAATGACAAATTGAAAACTGGAACGGAATACTAATAAAAGAGATTGCAAATTCAGGTACCTGATGAATTCCACTTTCATGAGCGAAGGCATTGGCACCAACAATAGCCTTATGCGGCTGCACATGAAGTCCACTATGTTCTTGTACCTATAATATTACAGAATTTTGCACAAGAGTCAAGGTTGTGTGAAAATTATAACATGGACAAAAGAACTAAAAAGGAACAATAAAAGAGACACCAATATGTACCATTTTGCTAGTCATAGTAATATGTTGGGGATTAATTCCAGTATATAGGCCACTTAAGAGTTCTCGGCGACATTTAATCGCCATGACAACCTGAAAAGGGATTTAAAAAATATATTATACATGTAGCAAGTAATAATGCCTTACAGATCACATTCATATCTTTCCACTAGCCAATAGGATGAAGTTCTAAGTAATGTGCAAAGGCAATACAAAGATTTTATTAGGAGCTCACCTCCTCCAAAGAAGCATTTCCAGCTCTTTCACCGATACCATTGATGGTCACCTCTAACTGTCGTGCTCCAGCATAAGCACCCTAAAGCTAAGTCAAATTAGTAGCATGATCACACCAAATAAAAACGATAATAATATTTTAAATAAAAAAGAATTACCGCTAATGTGTTGGCACTAGCGAGACCAAGATCGTTATGGCAATGAGTAGAAATAATTGCATTTTCAATTCCAGGAGTGTTCGCTTTTATGTCAGCAATTAATTTCCCAAATTCATGAGGAAGGGTGTATCCAACAGTGTCTGAGATGTTGAGAGTTGTTGCTCCAGCTTTTATCACTTCCTCCAGAATATGATACAGGAACTCTCTGTTTGACCTGGATAACAAAGTGAAACCTATCATACAAAAGCCTTATGCTTGTTTTGTACATATGATGGTAAAACTGAAGATAGACCCGCATGACTTGGAACTTTGGTATTTTTACTGCACACAGCAGTGGCCAAGCCAAAATTTATTTCAAATTTGCCGAGACACAAATCGTGAGAAGTCAAAGTTCAACATGACCACAATTTTTTTATAGCCACCCTTTTTTTTATTTGACATTTTTTTTTCCAGAAACAAGATATTGCCAGTCATCTTTTCTTCAACCAGTATAAGAGTAAAGCTATCGAAGATAAATATACTGCTTCTGAACCATGGCAACTTCAGTACTTAATAGTAAGCATGCAGTAATTTTGAGAACACATAGGCAGGTGAAATGGCAATTAGAAAACATATTCTACTCTCTAGAACAAAAAATTGTCAGATCTATCTTACAGTCATCATTAAACAAAATGGTCCTGCAGATCAATCAAATTGGCGTTTAGTATTTTATTTAATGAGAAGAGTTTGAACTGTACCTGCCGGCGTCCTCTGGGCTGAACTCAACATCGGGGCATCCAAGACTGCGGGCATAAGCCACATCTCCTTGGCAATGGCAACCACCTGCTCTGGTGTCTTCCGTAGCTTGTGCTGCATGTGGATCTCGCTGGTAGCAATGAAGGTGTGGATGCGTGGCTTCCGCGCGTGGCGGACGGCCTCCCAGGCGGCGTCAATGTCCCTCTTGTTGCATCGCGAGAGCCCGCAGATGACCGGTACGTGGCCGTCCTCTCCGACGGGCGTGTTCCCCACCTCGATGGCGATTGATCGCACGGCGTCCAGGTCGTCAGGCGAGGAGGCCGGGAACCCCGCCTCGATGATGTCGACGCCGAGGCGGGCGAGCTGGCGCGCGACGACGAGCTTCTGGGTGCTTGTCATGGTGGCCCCCGGGGATTGCTCCCCGTCGCGGAGCGTGGTGTCGAAGATGCGAACGTAGTTGGGGTCGTGGATGCGGTCCGGGACGTATTCCGGCCGCGGGGCGCCGCCATGCTAAAATACGGTTCCGCTCTTGGACAGCCTACCGTCGCCGTGGTGGTAGCGCACACCGCCTCAATTGGAGAAAGCGCGCGTTGGGATTTGCTGCTGCTCCGACTATCAGACGTCTTGGCCGGGCAGGCGAGATGAAATTTGTGACGATGAACTAAGCATATGAAGCGTGTACCTGGGGACGTCGGGAAGTCGATATTTGTAGACTCATGCTAACGCAGAGGTCTCTACCTACATGGGAATCGAATTCGGCTCGGTGTCCGTGTCTGCTTCGGAGTCGGCTGCGATGCAGACGAGGGATAGATGGCAGTCTAGTTCGATCTCACAAGCCTCGCGGCCCGATGTACTAACTTTCTTTGTGTGGAAAAAACAAACCGAGAGCCGGTGTGGTGGAATTTGCTCGGTATCGCCCGAGTGATTCCTACCGAGAAATCGCTCGGCTTTTAGTGGTACCACAAGCGGCCCTAAAAAGCCCATCGGCTGTTTTAACTCTAGACAAACGAAAAACAGCAACATCACCATGTATACAAGCGATCCTGCGTTCCTTCCTTTCTTTCGCTTCCTACTGGTCTCTCTCTACGTCTTTTCTTCTTTCTTGTCTATTTGATGTTTTTTATTTCGCTTTTCTCTCTTTGTTCTTTCTTGTATATTTTATTTTCTTAATTTATTTTTATTTGGTTCTCGTGTAAGCTAGAGTTTCCAAAACACAGTTCTAAACTTTCGTTCCATTTAGCCCATAGCTTGTTTTTTTCTTCGGCATTATTTCATAACATGTATTTAAAACTAGATCCGACCTTTGGTCTCATTTATATGCATCATGGGTGTGTTAAATTTGTTTCATTAGTCCAAAATTTTATTTCGCATATAACGGTAATTTGTTTCACTACTGCTAAAATCGTGTTCCACTTAGTTTAAAATTGTGGTTCTGCTAGTAATTGTGATTTCTTCCATGTCATCATACAATATATTTTGCTATTATTAGATTTAACATTATAAATGACACATATTCTTATAATTTTTGTTAAACGTAAAAATGTTTGACTTAGCACAAACCAAAAACTTCAACTTGTAGTGTATCTTTTCACCTTTTCCTCTCAACAAGGCATGTGAGCTACCGGACATGCCATTTTTTTTCCATTTTTAGTCGACCGGACAATATGGTACGCAGAAAGTTACCACACACACACCCAAAGGCTGACCTACCATTTGTCCACCTACCAAATTATCTTGACCCAATTTTCATTCGAAGTCCAATTTTTAACCACTTAATCAGAAAAAAAATTGAATATAAATATTGGAGTGTAAATTAAATAAACACTAATTGGAGTTACTAAATTTATATGGTTTCAAATTATTTCTAATTCAAAACTCATCGACTGCAAATCCACACCTACGAACATGATAAATAAACAACAATCAATAAACATACAAATAATTAAAAAAAATCAAGCAAAGAAAAAAGAAAAAAGAAAATCACCATGGCTGTTAGTTCACCGAACAGGTTGCGGGCACTAGAGCCGATGAGGATCATGGATTCATGGAGGCGTGCGGGAGCTGGTCAGTGCTGGAGAAGAAGCTAGGGTGGAAGGGGAGCTCGGAGGAGGTGCAGTGGCCGTCGAACAACGGGGTGCTCAAGGAGGTGGCAGAATCTGATGCGGGAGAGGTCAGTGAGGCGACGCAGGGTCAAGAGTGGATGCAGGGAGGTGTGGCAATGCTCTAGTGGAAAAGTAGGCATGCAGGCGGACCGTCCGCCGGACGTGACGGACAATCCGCCTTAAGAATGGCTCTCTTGATTCTCTTCCAAGTATAGCTACGTGCCTACGTCCGTAACATGTGTACAATACTACTGTATTTCGGAATCGTGGCGGACGAAACTTTCACCTGAGCGGACGTCCGCCTGCATGCTTATGGAAAAGGGCTAACCGGAGGCGCAGAGGAGGGTCAGGCTGTGTCGAAGCAGGAGGGTCAAGGGGAGAATCTTAAATTTGATGACATGGCATGTCCACGGACTACGAAACCCTACTCAAAATGAAAGATGGCAACAGTTTGGAAGTTCCTCTCCGGGCCGATTTTTGGTCCGCAGACAAAAATTGTCCCATTTGGACAGATGGCAAGGATTTGGTAGCTCCCCTTGGAGATGCCCTAACATTCACTAATTTGCAATTTGTTCCCAAAAAAACTGGAACATGACACAATAAGACATTGTGTTATGTTGAGCAACTTTTAAATTTTATTATTGGGTTATATGATTGTTTAACAGAGATTACACAGTAGATAGTACTTTTCTGACACTGCTGATCGTTCAGGCCAGAGTTCAATCCACCAAGGAGAACAAAACAACCTTCGGATGCACACCATTTGGAATACCCAGTTTCTACAACACGAACCAGATCTTTACTACTAACACGGAATGCAGAATTTTCAACACTTTGCCGGGTCTTTTACCAAGCTCCGGAGATGACAGACAAATGAGTGTCGACGC
Source organism: Poa pratensis (assembly GCA_947311845.1). Taxonomy (NCBI): domain Eukaryota; kingdom Viridiplantae; phylum Streptophyta; class Magnoliopsida; order Poales; family Poaceae; genus Poa; species Poa pratensis. The sequence goes on along the minus strand of CAMZMU010000083.1, from coordinate 40,975,426 downwards.
TCATTCTGAGGTCTGAACACTTATGCTTTCCGGTGCTTCACTGCTGGCATTCAAGGCACCTATAAAACTGGACATCTTGTTCAGCGCACTCAGGTAAGCTCGGATGCTGGACACTACAACGTCCATAGCTGCACCGCTCCCACTGTGGTCAACATGCACAGAGATTAGTTTGTAACAAGACAAAAGGGGATACGAACATAGATAGGAAAGGAAGACCTAAGAGAGAAAGAGAGAGGATTTCTACGACTATACCTGAAGGAACGATTGGAGTAACCAGACGTAGTATGTTCATTGCCGCTGACATCTCTAGTGATTAGTACTCGAGTAGTTGCAATTGCATCAATGCCTTCTGTGACAGACGTCATGCTATATTCCCGAAGAATAGTCGGAATCTGCGGATTGTAAGGTAGTTTATCTCATATCTCGGATTTTGCTCAAACAATAATCCGTGAAACAGAAATAAGAAGCAAGCACCGCATAGCAAATATAACTCGGGTGGCGAGTTAGATGACAGTTGGCATAATAAGAATGCTTTCGATGAATTCTTTTTGATACATGTTATTTTCAGATAAACATGACCATCACAGGTTGTAAGGTGCGCTAGTTCTCAAGCAAAAAAAAAGTGTATTTTTCCTTACCAATGAAACGTTTCAATAACATCACCGCACTAAAATGGATGGCACAACTGATATTCATTCTTTCTCGAGCTGCTAACCAAAAATATCCTAAGCCTAACCCCAATAGGTTACAACTCAGATACAGATAATTTCATCTTCAACAAAAGATTATTAGGGTATCCATTCAGTTGAAGATAATTGTGGAGGATAGACATTGCATGCCAATAAATGTACAATGTTACATTCTGACTTGAATTTCATATTGTAACGATGTTAATAAGCTACGCTATGCACATACGTTATTCTTCGTCGTAATGGAAATACTCTACTACTTACCTATATAAATAAAAAAACTAGATCATTACAGCTAGAAAACAAAGAATATAGCAAGAGCTAACCTGTATTATTTGGTCAACAGCTTTGTAAGCTGCATCAACTGGGCCTGTTCCAACTGAACATCCTATCTTCTCCTCTCCATCTAGACCTATCAGTTTGACAGTTGCTGTAGATAAACCAAGTGTTCCACATTTGGCCTGTAAAGGTGATGTGTAACAGTAAAGTAACAGTTGATTCCCATAAAACAAATAGGATTAGAATGCAGCTCGAAAATACCTGTACATCACCAAGAGACCAAATAACCTTAGGCTGAAATATCTCATCAGATAATAAAGCTTCGATGTCTTCATCAGTTACACGCTACAAAAGGGAAACTAGATTAACTTCCATGCATGGTGGGTGTCTGAAATTCCAGCTATATATTAGGGGAAAACATTGCATGCACCTGACGAGTAATACATAAAAAGAAAATATAATGGTTCAGTGAAAACATATACAGATAAATACTATAGAAAAAGTAAAATGGAAGATATACATTATCAAATAATGTTGTGATACCATCAGGCTTAACTTTTCTATAGAGCAGAATAAAATGGTCCAGAATATCATTGAAGCTATAGAGAAAGTATACATATTCTAGCAAAGTATCACCTTTTTTTTCTCTGCAACCTCTTTGTAGCGTTTAAAGAAATCCTCAAATTCCTTGTCGTTGATTTCATATCCAAGCTATATGTTTGTACGCAAGAATGTCATTTGGTAAGAATAAATAAAGAGAAAACCTATTGCATAAACTAAACAAGACCAAATTCTCTGAGTAGTACCTCCACAAGTTTAGTTCTGACGGCATGCCTTCCACTGAAACAAAAAGACCACAAACAGCAATTATGGTTCAGAGTCACAAATTTGACCTAAATTACCATTGTTTGTCTTATCTGAATGTAGTCAAGAAGGATCAAGCTAACCTAATTTAGAAGGGTACAGATGATTAATAGTGCTAAGTATATAAAAACATATCTAAGCACAAGTTTCCTACTTGTCAAATGGTCCAGGTTGAGCTTGAAGAACTTAATTATTTAGGTTGTGACCAAAGAAGAATGCAATTGTGCACATAGCACCCTTAATGACAGATTGTACTGTGACACTACCTGCTTCTCTCCAAGATACTCATATTATGTACAAAAAAATTGAGTATTTGACGGCGCTTTGACACAAATGTCTCGTGCGTTGTGTCGTTAGGGTTTGGTGTTTTGTCAAAGCCGAACTCATGGCATTTTGATAAAAACCTATGTTCTGTGCATATTCAAAATCTAAGCATTTGGGTTTGTTAGTTCAAACATAGAGACATACAGTCACACACCATATCAAGTTAATAGATATTTCATAAGAGAGAAGAACCATATACAAGATGTGTATCACATAGAAATTTTGCAGAACGCCAACTAAGGGGCAAAGACGCATTTGCAGGGTACCTGAGCTTCCCAAGAACAATGCCAAACTCATTTGCACGTGTTAAACCAATATCATCAGGCGATATTATTTCATAAGTTCCTTTGAATTTAAGCATCCCGTCCTGCAAAAACAAAAAGAGAACTAAATTTTGTCATTCTATTATAGAACGGTTAATATAGCAAAGGTAAAACTATACCAATGAGATCAAAATTAGCACATCGATAAGTTGCACATGGTAAATGAGAATGGAGAAAGAACAAAGACAAATTGGTAAATTGAGATGGCTACAAGAAAACTACAAAGATCGAATGGGAGACATTTCTTTTCCATTTAGTGTTGGATCGACTACTATTATGTTGTTTCTAGCTACTAAATGTATCTATTTATTGATTTAAAAATATATTTAAAAACTTATCCTCGTAATGGCGCATTTTCAAAATGTCGTATTTATTCCATATCCATATCGGCCCGATACCGATACACGTAATCCGTATCAGTGCTGCTTAGATTGGGCCATACCATGAAAACGAAAAGTAACCATCCCTATTAAATGACAAATTGGGAACTTGAACGGTAATACTGATAAAAGATGCTGCAAATTCAGGTACCTGATGAATTCCACTTTCATGCGCGAAGGCATTGGCACCAACAATAGCTTTATGTGGCTGCACATGAAGTCCACTATGCTCTTGTACCTACAATAGTTATAGAATTTTGCACAAGAGTCAAGATTACCTGAAAATTATAACAAGGACAGAAGAACAGAAAAAGAACAATACAAGAGGCACCAATATATACCATTTTGCTAGTCATAGTGATATGTTGGGAGTTAATTCCAGTATATAGGCCACTTAAGAGTTCTCGGCGACATTTAATCGCCATGACAACCTGAAAAGGGGTAAAAAAAATATTATACATGTAGCAAGTAGGATTGCCTTATAAGACCACGTTCATATATTTCCACTACCGGATACGATGAAGTTGTAAATAATGTGCAAAAACAATACAAAGATACTATTAGGAGCTCACCTCCTCCAAGGAAGCATTTCCGGCTCTTTCACCGATACCATTGATAGTCACCTCTAACTGTCGTGCTCCTGCATAAGCACCCTAAAGATAAGTCAAATTAGTAACATGATTATACCAAATATAATACATAATAACAGTAAATACAGAAAAGGAATTACCGCTAATGTGTTGGCACTTGCAAGACCCAGATCGTTTTGGCAATGAGTAGAAATAATTGCATTTTCGATTCCAGGAGTGTTCGCTTTTATGTCAGCAATTAATTTCCCGAATTCGTGAGGAAGGGTGTATCCAACAGTGTCTGGAATGTTGAGAGTTGTTGCTCCAGCTTTTATTACTTCCTCCAGAATATGATACAGGAACTCTCTATTTGACCTGGATAAGAAAGGAAAACTATCATACCACAGCCTTATGCTTGTTCTGTAAATATGATTACACCCGCATGACTTAAAACTTTGGTATTCCTATTGCACACAACATTGGCCAAGCCAAAATATATTTCAAATACGTCGATACACATATTGTGAAAAGTTGAAGTTCAACATGACCACAAAATTTGTATATCAACCTTTTTTGGTTCGACAATAAGAATTCCAGAAACAAGATATTATCGATCATCTTTTCTTCAACCAGTATAAGAGTAAAGCTATTGAAGATATATTCTACTTTCTGAACCATGGCAACTTCAGTACTTAACTGTAAGCATGCAGTAATTTTGAGAACACATGGCAGGTGAAATGGCAATTTAAAACCAGATTCTACTCTCTAGAAACAAAATTGTCAGACCTGTCATATAGTCATAATTAAACAGAAATGAGCCTGCAGATATGAGAAGAGTTTGAATTGTACCTGCCGGCGTCCCGGGGCTGAACTCCACATCGCGGCATCCAAGACTGCGGGCATAAGCAACCATCTCCTTGGCAATGGCCACCACCTGCTCGGGTGTCTTCCGTAGCTTGTGCTGCATGTGGATCTCGCTGGTAGCAATGAAGGTGTGGATGCGCGGCTTCCGCGCGTGGCGGACGGCCTCCCAGGCGGCGTCAATGTCCCTCTTGTTGCATCGCGAGAGCCCGCAGATGACCGGCACGTGGCCGTCTTCCCCGACGGGAGTGTTCCCCACCTCGATGGCGATTGATCGCACGGCGTCGAGGTCGTCGGGCGAGGAGGCCGGGAAGCCCGCCTCGATGATGTCGACGCCGAGGCGGGCGAGCTGGCGCGCGACGACGAGCTTCTCGGTGCTGGTCATGGTGGCCCCCGGGGATTGCTCCCCGTCGCGGAGCGTGGTGTCGAAGATGCGGACGTAGTTGGGGTCGTCGATGCGGCCCGGGACGTATTCCGGCCGCCGGGGCGCCGCCAGGCAAGCGCGGACGGCGGCGCGGGACGCCCTAGGGTTCGCGGCGACGGCGGCGGCGAGGCCATGGGAGAAGCGGCGGGCTTGGCGGCGGGGAAGGGGGAGAGGGCCGCGCGCCTGGCGAGCGGGGTGGGGGCGGCGGGGTTTAGGGAGGAGCAGCAGTAGGGTTTAGCGGAGGCGGAGGCCATGGTCGTCGGAGGCGGCGCGCGGGGGTTAGGGGGGGAAAGAAATGGAGATGCGGCGGCGTGGCAGAGGCTTAGCTGGAGCCCCGGAATCAGGATGACTATGCGGGCTTTTCTTTTGGAACATGTATCATCAACCGGAAGGTCTTTTATGCTTATCCCGGCTGTGTGTAACTGGGCTTCGTAGCGGGCACGAACCGCAGCGTGGTCCGCACTCGCCACTTACTTGTGGTGTTGTGGTGCAGTGGTGTGGTGGTACTTTAAAAAGCTTTTTTTTTACATGGTATATGATTCTCATTGAAAATAAAAGCGAGATACAAAGTACGTATACACGATCTTACAGATCTGGAAAGATAGGATAAACCTATGTGACAAACCAACGCCTATCCATCTTTTTCGGCACCACCGTAGCAGCCATCAAGGAAAAAATAGACAGATCACATCTTCACCCGAGCTCGACGCGGCTCCATCGCTGATAATCAGCTTTTCGGACCTCCAATGTAGTTTGCCATAGGACAAACCATTGCCGTTGAAAGAATCAGACCGGTGCAGCATGTCCCGGACACGCCATCGAACTTCAGCACTGGCACCCACACACGACGATGTCGGAGTAGGGAACCAGAACCATCAGCCTTCAACCACGAACCCACCACAAGGTGCACCATCTTCCAGCTGTCAGCAGTGCAGATCACCGTCTGCACGTACTCCCTGGACGAATCCTCTCTGCTCCACCTTGGCGCCGGAGACAACGCCGCAGCAACGGGGACAGAGCAGGAGGAAAAAACCATCTGATGGAGTCGTCGCCGCCGCCTCGCCGACACCATCCATGAACTCTAAAGCCGCCAATCTGAAAGATCGGCAAACACACAGTGCCACCAACTCCGAGACGCCGCCATTAAGGACAACGCCGGTGTGGGAGAAGAGTTGAGACAGATTTATTTGCCCGGGCGCCGCTCCCCACCACCCAACGACGCGCCATGCCAGAGAACTCCTAGCCCTAAGTACCATGCAAAAACGGGGTCCCCCTCCCTCCTGCCGCCGGAGCGGCAAGCGGAAGGAGAGGGGCCCAGCACAATCGCCGGAGATTGGAGCAGGAAAAAGCTTTTCCGCCGCCGCCGCCTGGGACTTTAAAAAGCTTTGGCAGACACAGACAACTTACAACTCAGCATCGACGACACTTCCCAAAACTAAAACGCTTCGATTTAAACGGACATTTTTATATCGAGATTTTATCTAATTGGGTCGTCAAGCGAATAGGTGTCCGGCTCTATCAGGACTTTCCTGACAATTGCACCCAACTGGACGATCCATTTGGTCCGCCCTATTTTTTTTCATGATTCAACGTGTATTGGGATGCATAATCATTTAACCCAAATGTTGCACAAGATAATAAATATAATTAGCATAGTTTTACAACCAAATTGAATAAAATCGCATATTTTATTACAATCAAATTGAAATAAAATTGTAACAACTAAGTCAATTGGTTATGGTTGGTTTCCCACATAAGTCCACATATGTTTAACCAAATCATTTGAAATTGTTTCTAAGCATCCCGATCACGATGAAAGTGGATGAATTGTGCAAATATTGCCGCTCCACTCTGAGGCTCAACCAACTCACTCTATAACAGCCAATCTTGGTCGTAGATGATGTCATCACGCTTTACAATCATGTTGTTCATGATCACACAAACAATCATCACCTCCCACATAGTGTTCAATCTCCATGTTCTAGTAGGGTGTCGAACAATATCCCGTTGAGATTGGAGCACACGAAATAACACTCCACGTCCTTTCTACAACTCTCTCGTTTTTTGGCAAACCTAGCTTTCTTCTCTCCATTTGGATTGGAGATTGTCTTCACAAAAGTAGTCCACGGTGGATTGATACAATCAGCTAGGTAGTATCTCTTGGTGTAGGTGTTGCCATTGATCTCATAGCTCGCCACCAGGGAATTGCCCTCCGAAAGCCTAGAGAACACCAAAGAGCGCTGAAGGGATATTGAAATTATTGTGGGAACCGGCCATGCCAAAAAAGGAGTGCCAAATCCGAAATTTTTGTAAAGCCACATTTTCAAGTATGATCGTGTACTTGCCAACATGTCCTTGTACACCCCTGCCATGCAATTTATGTCCTTGTTGGCTCACTCTTTGTTGCCTAGTAGCTTGTTGCCTAGGACCACCATGTTGGCTACGACCATCTTGTTGGCTCATTCTTTGTTGGCTACGAGCTTGTTGGCTACCTCTTCGTTGGGGGGTAGGAGCTTGTTGGCTAGGACCACCATGTTGGTTAGGACCATCTTGTTGGCTATTTCTTGCTTGGCTACCAACTTGTTGGCTTGTACTAGCTTCATTTTCCTTTGCTCTCTTCCTTTGGGGGCATTTCCTTACATTGTGCCCCTCACCATTGCACTTGCCACAACGAGACCTCTCAGTAGGCTCTTGGAATAGGTCGTTGTGACATTCTCGCCCATCACGGCCCCAACCGTCCATGCACCCCTAAAACGCTTTGTCTTGCGTCTTCCCCCCGTTTATCACCTTCCATTGGGGATCGGGACATAGTTGAATTCCATGATATTCCGGCCATTGTGATTGATCAAGGTATGGATGAAATCTAGGAGCCCATGTGTTCTTGGTCGTCACGATAGAGAACTCGGATCTCTCACGTGAGGGGGTGATATCCATATTTCGAGTACTAGCGGCCGTTAGCAAGTGCGAGCATGCCAGATGAAGCAAAAGTGGCCTCCTGCACGTGCAATCACAAAGCTTGAGCGAGACCTTAAACGCTCGGCCTCCGTGTTGGACACCATCGGCCGTGGTTCCGCCGGTGACGTGGTGTTAACACATCAAATCCCATGGTTCGGTACCTAGGGTTGAGATTTAGGGAGAGAGATTTGGTAGCGCTGGTAGTATCGTCGGCTGACAAGCAAGATTTACCAGGTTCAGGCCCCCGGAGGGTAACACCCTACTTCCTGCTTGTCTGGTTATTGATGTATGGTGTACAATGGAGCTACAATGGCGTCCCAGCGAGATGCGATCTCGCTGGGGTTTTGGTGGTATGAGTATTGCGTGTCCTTGATCGGCGGCTGATGTCTACGCACGCTTCTATTCTTGTAGACGTGTTGGGTCTCTGATACGTCATATTTGCATCACTATTTTATATCATAATTTACTGCTATTCATCGATATTTTCATATTTAGAAGTATTACTTATGTTATTTTACCTATTTTGCATGTTTGATGAATAATGGAGAATTGGACACCGGAGTCAGGATTCTGCTGGAAAAAGCACCGTCGAGATACACTATTTCTGAAGATCAATAAATCGAAGGATACATATGGAAGTCCCTATTTTACCAGATGACGGAGGAGGCCAGAAGGGGAGGCTGAGAAGGGCCAAGGTGGGCCCCCTCACCAGCTGGCGCGGCGGGCCCACCACCGCGCCGCCAGGTGGTTTGGGGGCCCTGGCCCACCTCAGCCGTTCCTCCTTCGCGTACTTGACCCCCTCGGACCTAACGCACATAGGACGGCCATCGAAATATTCCGCCGCCTCCACGAGGCGGAAAACACCAGAGAGCGAAAAGCTCCCCTGCAGGAAGAAATCTGCCGGGGGAAATTCCCTCCCGGAGGGGAAATCGTCGCCATCATCACCGTCATCGAGCTGGACTTCATCGGGATCACATCATCATCATCTCCACCGCCAACACCATCATCACCGCCGCTGCACCCCGTCTCCGCTGTAACATCTAGGGCTGAATCTTGTCTATTCATAGGGGAAACTCTCCCGGTGTTGATTACTCTTGTTATTGATGCTATTGGGTGAAACCATTGGATTAAGGTTTATTTCAGATTGTTATTCATCATCATATCACCTCTGATCATGTTCCGTATGATGTCTTGTGAGTAGTTCGTTTAGTTCTTGAGGACATGGGAGAAGTCTTGATGTTAGTAGTGAACTATGTTGTGTAATATTTAATGGTTTGATGCTTAAGTTGTGGTGTTATTCTTCTAGTGGGTCATGTGAACGTCGACTACATGATATCTTCACCTTTATGGGCCTAGGGGAATGCATTGTGTATTCGTTTGCCAATGTGGGGTTGC